>JAFIDM010013910.1:1691-60403 GCA_023159025.1 Thereuonema tuberculata
ATTTTATTAAAAAAACAGTTAGATGACTAGTTAGTAATTATTATAACATCCTTCTTACTCTGATCATTAGGAATATTTAATAGCTAAGATATTTAGCAATCCATGATTTCAGAAGAGAAACACAGAATTGAAAACTGTTGCTTATAAAATGAACATCAGAACCAAGAGCAGTAATCCTTATATATTTTTTCTCAAAGTGTATTTGTGTCGGTACGGTATATTTTCCTTAATAATTCATCAAAATCAATGATTGAGACATCATTTTGAAGATTACGTTCCCCGCTAATGACGAAAAATAAACAAATTGTTTAAAATTAATGTTTTAATTAAACACCTTATTTTAAAAACCTTTTTATTAAACTGTAGACACGCTTTAACAGAAACGACTTATCTTTCGAAAGCGAAACAACATTTCAACTAATGCTATAGCGTCATAAATTTTAAATATATCCTTTTTTGAATAAAAATGCACTTTAAAAAGATATTTAATCGTTTATTTGGTAAGAACAGATAAAAAAAAACTAAGAAAAATTTATATTTTAATAAAAATAAACGATTTATTACAAAATTAAAAAACATAAAAATTTGTCAACTTCTCAGATATTATTTCTCAAAGGTGTTTTTTTTTATCTCCCTTCATACTTCATCAAAATCAATGATTGAGATATCATTTTGAAGATTACGTTCACCGCTTATGACGAAAAATAAACAAACTGTTTAAAATTAATGTTTTCATTATAAAACGTTATTTTGTTTTCGTTAAAAAACATTTTATAAAAATGTGGAAGGCGCCATCTATTGACAGTCTGTTAATTGACAATCTGTCAATTGACAAGATACCATGCGAATTATTTGCACGGGTCAACGTTTTTATAAAAATGGAGAAGGCGCCATCTATTGACAATGTGTTTAACTAACATGCACGACAGCTGTTGAATTTGTTTATGATTTCTCAAGGATGGTTTTTTGTAGCGAATTATTCGCACGGGTCAACTAGTTTAATAAAATCGCCAACTATTAAAGCACACATACAATTAAAAAAGCACGCAATAAAACACTGCGTACGTTTCGAACCCCCATCTTGTAGGGATTGTTTTTAAAGTATGCCCCAAGCCCATTCCTAAATTTAATCCTCCTCTACTGGATTCGTTCATGCGTCTAAAACAATGATCAATCTAAAAAATAATGCACCTCCATCTAGCGTCAATTATCATAACTATATCGGAATTAGCCATCTGCCATCGAACTCCACTATTAAGCATCATAATAAAGCCGGTTACATATATACATACAGGATAGTATAATCCGAAGATTCGTTGGAAGTCCACGGAACCCTAGTGACCCCCGAAGGGCGACCCTTAGGAGAAACCGTAACTTATTCTTGGGAACAGATACTGGAGTGGATGCCCGTTGCCTTCTCCAGGACGCCATTACGGAATGACGTCAGACCGAAGAGAAAGTGAAGAAGAGGCTGACAACACAGGAAAGAAAATTGAAACATCCATGCTCACGATCGGGATTTGAACCCGGGCGCCAGCACACTGGCCTCCCGGCAGACCGACGCAGACCGGTTATTCTGATATATTTTTTCCCCTTCCAAGTCGATAGTTTAAATTCCATATTACCAACCGACAGATCCTGATTGTAGCTTAGTTAAAGCCTAATCATTCCCAGATTCATTAAACTTGCCTAAATATGTTTCCTTCTAATGACATAAATGATAAATTTTAAAATTTTAAAAAATTTTTAAATTAAATAAAAATGCACTAGCAGAAATATCCCGCATTCAGTTTCCTAGAGATAGAATTCTTTTAATTCCTAAGTTTGTGTGTTTCATACAAATCTTTAAAATACTTACCAACTAATTGGCAAATTGCGTAATAGAAAGAAAACATCAGATTAGCAAATATAGTTTTGCTATTAGTCAACTATTTCTATAAGGATCTTTCTGTAAGGAATTTTAAGAGTTAGGTTAAAAATTAAATGATAAAAAAAAACAGAATTGGTAAACTGGGAGAATACTTTCTTACTGCGATCATTAAGAATGGTTAATGGCTAAGATGATTAGCAATCCATTATTATAATATTAATTATAAATATACAGTAATTATTATAATATCCTTCTTACTCTCATCATTAGGAATATTTAATAGCCAAGATATTTAGCAATTCATGATTTCAGAAGAGAAATACAGAATTGAAAACTGTTGGTTTTAAAATAAACATCAGAACCAACAGCACTAGTTTAAGAAAATCGCCAACTATTAAAGCGCACATACAATAAATAAAGCACGCAATAAAACACTGCGTACGTTTCGAACCCCCGTCTTGTAGGGATTGTTTTTAAAGTATGCACCCCTTATTAATTTTAAGTCCTAAAATTAATGCTCCTGTATTGGATTCGTTCGTGAGTCTAAAATAATGATCAATCTAAAAAGAAAATGCACCACCATCTATCGTCAATTATCATAACAACTGGGCCGGAATAAGCCATCTGCCGTCGAACTCCACTATTAAGCGAAATAATACACCGGTTACTCTGATATATTTTTTCCCCTTCCCTTTCGATATTTTAAATTCCATATTCCAATATATTACCAACCGACAGATTTTGATTGTAGCTTTGTTGAAGGCTAATCATTCCCAGATTCAGTAAACTTGCCAAAATATGTGTCCTTTCCAATGCCATAAATGATAAATTTTAAAAATTTAAAATTAAACAAAAATGCACTAGCAGAAATATCCTGCATTCAGTTCCATAGAGATAGAATTCTTATAATTCCTAAGTTTGTGTGTTTCATAAAAATCTTAGAAATACTTACCGCCTAATTGGGAAGTTGCATAATAAAAAGAAAACATCAGATTAGCAAATATAGTTTTTTTTTATTAGTCAACTATTTATATAAGGATCTTTCTGTAAGGAAATTTAGGAGAGTTAGGTTAAAAATTAAACGATAGAAAGAAACGAATTGCCAAACTGGAAGAATTCTTCTTTATTCTGTTCTAATTTAAAGAAAAACATTTAAATTAACGTAGTTACTAGTTAATGCAATTGAAAACTGCTTAAAAATACAGAATTTCAACTATAAAAGAATTTCTCAAAACAAAAGATCTACTTATTTAAATGTAGCAGAATTATTCAACATTTAGAATTTACTTGAATAATTTGAAATATATTCTTAATTATCATATTCAAAGTTGATGGAATAAAAGTTCAGCCTACGCACATACTAAGAACAGAAAATAAATTGAAAAAAAAAATTAATAAATAAAATAAAAATTTCACAATTATATTTCACGCACATTAAACTTATATTCTTCGTTCATATTCAAACTTGTTTCATCGAATAAAACTTGTACTTACACATATCTTATTAAAGTGAAAATACTGAAACTTCCATACTTGATTACAATATTTCTTCCTTATTGATCATAAAGACTTTTTCATTGTTTAAGTATAAAACTAAGACATAAAGAGAATATCTATTCTCATAATAACAAAGAAAAAAGTAGTAATTAACATATGTCGACTAAACGAGAAAACATTAACAATAAACCTTATAACGAGCAAAAACAATCCAGACCCTATTATCAACATCATTTATGATATTTAAGATGAAAATAAAAGGTTGACATTGGAATCATGCTTAATTAATTGCTGTATTTGCTTCAATAAAGATAAGTCACAAAAAATTAGTGAAGTGTCTTTAAGACTTTATAGAAAATTTTTAATGAAAAATAAACGAGTAAAAGAAATACTACAATTTAATTAAATCATCTCTCTGATTCTTATTGTATTTTTTGTATTGTTTATATTTGTTTTTTGTTCGTTATAAGGTTTGTTGTTAATATATTGTTAATGTTTGTTTTTGCTCGTTATAAGGTTTATTGTTAATGTTTTCTCGTTTAGTCGACATATGTTAATTATTACTTTCTTCTTTGTTATTATGAGAATAGATATTCTCTTTATGTGTTAGTTTTATACTTAAACCTTGAAAAAGTCTGTATGGTCAATAAAGACAAAATATTGGAAAAAGGTATGAAAGTTTAAGTATTCTCATTTGAATAAGATACTTATATAGGAATATTCTTGATTAATTATTTGAATCTTTTTATAAACAAATCATCTGAAACATTATTTTATTAAAGAAATAGTTAGATGGCAAGTTACTAATTATTATAACATCTTTCTTAATGCGATCATTAAAAATGTTTAACATCTAAGATGATTGGTAATCCATCATTTCAGAAGAGAAACACAAAAATAAAAACTATTACTAATAAAATGGACATTAGAGCAATAATTTAACGTTACTCTGACACCTTTTCAAGATCAGTCAACAACAACACTGGTAGTTGAATGTAGAACTAACAAGACAAAAAAAAAGTTTGATTTTAACCACTTTTTAAAAAAAAATCTATAAGATTTGAATGCAATTCTATTCGATGTGTTCGGTTCCCATTATTATTCTAAAGTTTTGGGTCAGTACAGAAATGTTTTTTCAAATGTGTTGAAAATCGTAAAAAAAAAGGCTCTCAAGAATTGAAATTTGTTGTGCATTTTTATTCTCGAAACAAACTCGCCTTCAAACTTTCTGAGATTTGAATACAATTCTATTCGATGTGTTCTTATCCCAATATTATTCAAAAAGTAAAGCCAGTAAAGAATTTTTTTTTTCAAATATGTTAAAAATAGAAAACAAATGACCTCTCTCAATAGTAATTCTCCAATAGTACTCTCTCAATTCAATAATAACTTCAATGCTGTGAAGACGGAAAAAGTTTACATATTTGCTACCGAAGGTAAACTAAGTTATTTCACCATTACTTTGAAAAATAACTAATGATGGGGACTTTTCAAGAAAGTCCACATTGTTTTAGCAACGACCAATTTAATTAGAAAAATTAAAATTAATGAAATATAAAAATACTAATATGAAACAAAAATGTAATATCAGAAATATCCTACATTCAGTTACAGTGAGATAGAATCCTTATTATTCCTTCTATTCTAAGATGAGGACATTTATTTTCTAAGCTAAATTGAATCAAAAACTTAAAGCTTGTGAGTTTCCTAAAAATCTTTGAAATACTTACCTCCTAAATAGGAATTTGTTTCAATAGAATGAAATCAGTTTATAAATAGAATTTTGCTATTAGTCAACTATATCTGTATGGAAGAAATTTTTTAGAAATATGGATTAAAATTAGAAGATAAAACAATTTTAAAGAGAAGGAATTTTAAGGGAGTTAGAATAAAAATTTTGATGATAGAAAAAAAACGAAATCATAACTGGGAGAATTCTAGTTTATTCAGTTCTAATTAAAAAAAACATTTAAATTAACATAGTTATTAGTTAAAGAAATTGAAAACTGCTGAAATAATAAAGAATTTTTTTTTAAAAGAATTTCTCAAGCAAAACATTTACTTATTTGAATGTATCAGAATTATTGAACATTTAGAAATTATTTGCGTGATTTCTTCTTAATTCCTTGATTCTTGTTATAAACAAACGATCTGACACATCGTTTTTTTAATCAAATAGTTAGATGACAAGTTATTAGTTATTATACATCTTTCTTACTGTGATCATTAAGAATGTTCAATAGCTAAGAAGATTAGCAATCCATAATTTCAGAAGAGAAACACAGATTTGAAAACTGTTGCTTATAAAATGAACATCAGAACCAAGAGCAGTAATTTAATAAAATCGCCAACTTCTAAAGCACACATACAATTAAAAAAGCACGCAAAAAAAACACTGAGTACGTTTCGAACCCCCGTCTTGAAGGTATTGCTTTTAAAGTATGCACCTCCCACCCCCCCTACCATCCGCTTGGTAAAGGATGGATTTAATCAGACGAGAAGCAGGCGCATCAAATTGAAATATCACGCAGTCAAAGAATACATCGAAAACGAAGACATTAAATTGTTATATGTAAGCTCGAAAGAAAACAAAGCTGACGGATTTACAAAAGGTTTATCACTTCCCCATCATAAAGATTTTGTGAAGTATGTGTGTTTAAATTATAAAGAAAACATAATTTGGGAATGATATGAGAAAATGCAAATTGAGGGGGGGGGGATTGTAGAAAATCCTGCATTGAATTTCTAACCCTAAAATTTCTAACCCTAAATTTTGCGGAGAGACAATTTAATTTTCTCATTTAGGATAATTAGTTTAGGCTCCGAAGTTCAGCATTTTTTCATGTTCTTGAAGTGCGGTCAACGCCTTGTGACATCCACGAGCTTAATCAAGTGTTGGTTCAATTGTTGCAAGAGCCACGTGAGAATAAATCATAAAAAGATGTTTTTTTCTTTGAGTGTCTGCAGGGACTTCAGTTGCATCTCTCACCGACATAAGGCGTGAGAAATCTGTTCACGTCCACGCAAAAAGAAAGCGAGGTGCCCGCATATTTTGTGAGTATCGCCAAGACGCAAGGCGAAGAAAATTGTGCTGATTATTTTGCCAGGATACAGGGGCAAAAAGGGAGCCGTGCCGAAGCAAATACGGTATCGATCGTAAACTTGCCGAAGGACGAAGCAAGATAATAATAAAGATCGAGGAAATCGGATGGACCAAGGTAGGAAATACCTTCATCCCAGGGAAAGCAGTTTCATGGGGAATTTCTCCGACGCAGTGATAGGCCTCATAATACATGAGAAGCCTATCGGGAAAAGTTCGGATTTAGGAAACGATAATCGTCGCAAGTAAAATATATGTGATCCGTTTAGAATCGTCCGACAGAGATAATAAAGCGGTTGTGATCTTAGAAGCCAGTATCCAGTGACAAAGTAACGAAGTTCAATTCGCCCAGGACAGAATGGAACTCGGTGTCAAAGTCTTATACGTGCAAAAAAGGAGACTTAGCAAGGATGCGAATATACAGGAGCGAATTGAAGGCATAGACATCATTGTTCAGGATACCCGTAGCTGTTCGATAGAAGAATATGACGAACTATTGTAAGTAGAATTTTTCCTTGAACAGTTTCATATATTTAGACGTCAGAAATAGATTCAAGATAATATTCGGTGCCTCAAGACAGAGGGCCATATTGGATAGGAAGGATTTTGAGAAATATAATTCTTCGACGCCGAAATTAGTGACGAACATTGTTTTAAGTGTTTCCTGCGAATAATAGTGAAATTAAGTTTCCAGAACTTTTGCGATTGCACACATGTGAAGTCGTCGGAGAAAACTGGTGAACTATAAGTAAAGAAGTGAGCCATAATTCCAGTGAACAGTAACTTCAGCAAATTATAATTTATATGTGTTCTATGAAATGATTTGCTGTCTGAAGTCATGTTGCTGATTAAAAGCAAGTAACTGTAAAACGAAGCCATAAACTTTGATTTAATGACATTGATTTTAATATTCATAAATAAGTGAATCATTTGTAGGCTTCAGTTTAACAAGCTAGTTATATCTTTTATCATCGCATTAAATTTGTAAAAGATTTCTGTGTTTTGGTAGTATTTGATAGATGATAGTGAGCACCAATACTTTCTCTGCTGATTTACACATATAATTTAATACATATCATTACAATTGGATTTGTTCGTGCATTTCAAATAATGATCAATCTAAAAAGAAAATGCACCTCCATCCAGCGTCAATTATCATAACAACTGGGCCGGAATAAGCCATCTGCCATCGAACTCCACTACTAAGCGAAATAATACACCGGTTATTCTGATATAATTTTTTCCTCTTCCCTTTCGATAACTTAAAGTCCATATTCCAATATATTACCAACCGACAGATCCTGATTGTAGCCTTGTTCAAGCCTTATCATTCCAAGATTCAGTAAACTTGCCTAAATATGTGTCCTTCTAATGACATAAATGATAAATTTTAAAATTTTAAAATTAAAAAAAAAAAAAATAGATTAGCAGAAATACCCTGCATTCAGTTGCACAGAGATAGAATTGTTATAATTCCTAAGTTTGTGTGTTTCATAAAAATCTTTAAAATACTTACCGTCTAATTGGGAAATTGCGTAATAGAAAGAAAATGTCAGATTAGCAAATAAAGTTTTGCTATTAGTCAACTATTTCTATAAGAATCTTTCTGTAAGGAATTTTGATAGTGTTAGGATACAAATTAGATGATAGACAAAAAAGAACTGCTAAACTGGGAGAATGCAACTTTATTCAGTCCTAATTAAAAAAAAAACACACTTAAATTAACATAGTTATTAATTAAAGAAATTGAAAACTGCTTAAAAAATACTGAATTTCAATTATAAAAGAATTTCTCAAAGCAAAAGATTTACTTATTTAAATGTAGCAGAACATTGAACATTTAGAATTTATTTGCGTGATTTGCCATATATTATTGATTAATTTCTTGATTCTTATTATAAACAAATCATCTGACACATTATTTTATTACATAAATACGGTATGCGCCAAAATATACAGTACTGAAACTCGCGCATCGCGAACGCGTGATTGTGTTTGTCGACGGGATATAGCTCCCGATGCACATGTTCGCAGTAGTGAAAAGGAAGTTGTGTTGTGCAATTGTTGTTGGAAATGAGTCTCTCGACGGAGGAAAAAGTATTCGTAGTTGAGCATTATTTCCGCTCATACGGAAGCGGTCGTGAAGGTGGACCGAGTTTGAAAAAGGTGGGAGAACAATTCCAAGAGGAGTTTCATAAGACGGCATTAAGTAACACAGTTATGCTGTCTTTTGTTACGAAATTTCGCCGTTCTCGTAGTGTATTGTGTCAACGGAAGGGGAACTCTGGTCGACCAATAACTATTTCGACAAATGAATATCACGCACGTCGTCTCCAGCAGGTGCTGCATTCGCCCCGACGAAGTCTACGACAAATGGGCTTGAAACTGAACATCAACGGTACGTCCGTTCGCCGATTTTTTAAGAACATAGGTGGATTTCCGTAACGGATTCAGATTGGTCAACATTTGACAGAGCCAGATATGCGAGCCAGGATGGTGTATTGTGGAACATTTTGGGCTATGGTGTACGAGGATCCAAATTTCGTGAATAATGTGTGGTTCTCCGACGAAAGTCAAATTCACTTGAACGGGTACATCAATCGCCAGACAACTCGCTTCCTTGGTTTTGAGCGGCCAGATGTTATCGTCAAAAACCGCTACATAGTGCACGTGTGACGATATGGTGTGCCATCTCAGTACACGATTTATTAGGCCCCTATTTCGTTGAAGATGAGGAAGGCAATGCTCTTATCGTCACCCAAGAACGCTAAAAGGGTTTAGTGATCGAGCCATTTCTTCAGGATTTGAGAAGGTTCTGTCGTGCAAGGAACATTCAGATGAAAAGACAGTGGTATCAATAGGACGGGGCGACCAGGCATACCACTCGAGCATCTCCAGCCTTGCTGCAGGAAAACTTTCCGGGCGAATCATTTCGCATGGTACTGACTTCCAATACCTGTCCCATTCCCCCGATATTACCTGATGTCTACTTATGGGGAATGTGAAGATCCACCAAGAACTGTGCCTGCATTACGTGAGCAAATCATCTCCTTTTGCAGGAGACTGCAGCAATCTTTGTTTCACGATATGTTTGAGAATCTGCCTGAACGATATGAACACTGTCAACAGCGAGGCGGTGCACACATTGAACAGTTACATTACGCATACCCTGGTAAATCAGCACGCTAATAGTGTGTGTATGTTTGTATGATGTGTGTTTGTTAATTTCTTTTGAGGAGAAATTATGTAATTTTGTTCATCTTTTCATTTCAGTGCAGTATATTTTGGCGCATACTGTAGTTAGATGACTAGTTACTAATTATTAAAACATCTTTAAAAATTAGTGATCATTAAAAATGTTTAATAGCTAAGATGATTAGCAAATCATTATTTCAGAACACAAACACAGATTTGAAAACAATTGCATTTAAAATGAAAATCAGAACCAAAAGCAATAATTTAATAAAATCGCCATCTATTCAACCACACAAACAATTAAAAAAGCACGCAATAAAACACTGCGTACGTTTTAAATCCCCGTCTTGACAGATTTTGATTGTAGCTTTGTTGAAGCCTTATCATTCCCAGATTCAGTAAACTTGACTAAATATGTGCCATTTCTAATGCCATAAATGATAAATTTTAAAAATTTAAAATTAAACAAAAATGCACTAGCAGAAATATCCATCATTCAACTGCACAGAGATAGGATTCTTATAATTCCTAAGTTTGTGTGTTTCATAAAAATCTTTAAAATACTTACCGCCTAATTGGGAAGTTGCGTAATAGAAAGAAAACATCAGATTAGCAAATATAGTTTTGTTATTAGTGAACTATTTCTATAAGGATCTTTCTGTAAGGAATTTTAAGAGAGTTAGGTTAAAAATTAGATGATGGAAAAAAAAGAAATGATAAACTGGATAATTCTTCTTTATTCAGTTCTAATTTAAAGAAAAACATTTAAATTAACATAGTTAATGCAATAGTTAATGCAATTGAAAAACTGCTTAAAAATACAGAATTTCAGCTATAAAAGAATTTTTCAAAACAAAAGAGTTAGTTATTTAAGTGTAGCAGAATTATTGAACATTTAGAATTTATTTGAGTAATTTGAAATTTATTCTTGATTATCATATTCAAACTTGGTGGAATAAAAGTTCAGCCTGTACACATCTTAAGAAAATAAATTAAAATGAAAAAAAAAATAATAAAATATATAAATAAAATAAAAATGTCACGTTCGATTTCGTTAGCGCTCAGACTAATATCATCTGGTGAAGAAAATTATAAAATTACAATTATATTTCACGCACGTTAAACTTATATTCTTCGTTCATATTCAATCTTGTTTCATCGAATAAAACTTGTACTTAGACATATCTTATTAAAGTGAAAAAACTCAATCTTCCATACATGAGTTCAATATTTCGTCTTTATTGATCTTGAAGACATTTTCAAGGTTTAAGACGTAAACTAAGACGTAAAGAGAATATCTATTCTTATAATAACAAAGAAAAAAATAATAATTAACACATGTCGACTAAACCGGAAAACATTAAGAATAAACCTTATAACAAGCAAAAACAATCCAGACCCTATTATCAACATCATTTATCAGAGTATCAGCTCGACTCAAAAGGCATTCTAATTTAAAATATTGCTTCTATTTTGCCCATTAGAGGGTTTGTTATTTATTTGTTTATTTATTTTTTTTTTGTCCTTATGTGATCAAATACCTTTTGTGGTAGCTTGAGTGCTGCCCAAGGTTTTGGAATCCACATTTTTTTCTTGTTTTTTTATTTTCTTGATTTTAGTCTTTGAGGGGTCACAATTTCCATCATGTATGTATCAGTTTTATTGTTAATGTTTTCTCGTTTAGTCGACATATGTTAATTATTACTTTTTTCTTTGTTATTATGAGAATAGATATGTCTTAGTTTTATACTTAAACCTTGAAAAAGTCTTTATGATCAATAAAGACGAAATATTGAAATCAAGTATGGAAGTTTGAGTATTTTCATTTTAATAGGATATGTCGGAATAATCTTGATTAATTATTTGACTCTTGTTATAAACAAATCCTCTAACACATTATTTTATTAAATAAATAGTTAGATGACAAGTTACTAATTATTATAACATCTTTCTTAATGCGGTAATTAAGAATGTTTAATATCTAAGATGATTGGTAATCCATCATTTCAGAAGAGAAACACAGAAATAAAAAGTATTACTAATAAAATAGATGTTAGAGCAATAATTTAACGTTACTCTGACACCTTTTCTAGATCAGTCAACAACAACACTGGTAGTTGAAGGTAGAACTAACGTTAGAAAAAAAAAGTTTGATGGTAACCACTTTTTAAAAAAAATATGTAAGATTTGAATACAATTCCATTCGATGTGTTCTGTTCCCATTATTATTCTAAAGTTTTTGGGTCAGTACAGAAATGTTTTTTCAAATATGTTGAAAATAGTAAAAAAAAAAAAGGCTCTCAAGAATTCAAATTTGTTGTACATTTTTATTCTCAAAGCAAACTCGCCTTCAAATTTTCTATCAGATTTGAATACAATTCTATTTGATGTGTTCTTATCCCAATATTATTCAAAAAGTTCTTGAGCCAGTAAAGAAATGTTTTTTTTTCAATTGTGTTGAAAATAGAAAACAAATGACTTCTTTCAATAGTAATTCTCCAATGGTACTCTCTCAATTCAATAATAACTTAAATGCTGTGAAGAAGGTAAAAGTTTAGATATTTACTACGGAAGGTAAACAAAGTTATTTCATCGTTAGTATGAAAAATAACTTCTTTTCAAGAAAGTCCACATTGTTTTATCAACGATCTAAATTAGAAAAATTAAAATTAATGAAATATAAAAATACTGCTGTGCTGGCGTGGTCGTGTGGTCTCGGCGACGGTCTGCCGTTGCGGCCAGGGCGCTAGTACCTGGATTCGAATCCCGGCAGTGTCTTGGCTGTTTCCATTTACTTTCCTGTGTTGTTCGGCTCTTCTTCGCTTTCTCTTCGATCTGACATCATTCCTTAATGGCGTGCTGGGGCAGGCAACAGGAAATCACCCCAGTATCTTTCCCCAGGCGTTTCTGGGAATTCCATGTGAATTCCATAGAATTGGACCTGTCTCCGGACACAATACTATGGACGGATGGATTAAAATGCTAATATGTGATATCAAAAATGTGATATCAGAAATATCCTACATTCAGTTGCATTGAGACAGAATCCTCATTATTCCTTATATTCTAAGATTAGGACATTTAATTTCTAATCTAAGTAAAATCAAAAAATTAAAGCTTGTGAGTTTCCTAAAAATTTTTGAAATACTTACATCACCGAAGAAGGCATTAGCCTTTTAGGAGCATGGATAAAAATCAGATTAAAACAAAAATGTAATATCAGAAATATCCTGCATTGAGATAGAATCCTTATTATTCCTTCTATTCAAAGATGAGGACATTTATTTTCTAATCTAAGTAAAATCAAAAAATTAAGTCTTATGAGTTTCCTAAAAATCTTTTAAATACTTACATACTATATAGCAATTTGTTTCAATAGAACGAAATCAGTTTATAAAATAGAATTTTGCTATTAGTCAACTATTTCTGTAAGGAAGAAATTTTTTAGAAGTATGGATAAAAATCAGAAGATAAAACAATTTTAAAGATAAGGAATTTTAGGGGCGTTAGGATAATAATTAGATGATAGAAAAAAAAACGAAATCATAACTGGGAGAATTCTAGTTTATTCAGTTCTAATTAAAAAAAAATTTAATTAACATAGTTATTAGTTAAAGAAATTGAAAACTGCTTAAATAATACAGAAATTTAATTTTAAAAGAATTTCTCAAAGAAAACATTTACTTATTTAAATGTTGCAGAATTATTGAACATTTAGAAATCATTTGCGTGATTTCTTGCTTAATTTCTTGATTCTTGTTATAAACAAATGATCTGACACATCATTTTATTAAATAAACAGTTAGATGACAAGTTATTAGTTATTATAACATCTTTCTTACTGTGATTATTTAGAATATTTAATAGGTAAGATGATTAGCAATCCATTATTTCAGAAGATAAACACAGAATTGAAAACTGTTGCTTATAAGATGAACATCACATTCAAGAGCAGTAATTTAATAAAATCGCCAACTATTAAAGCACACATACAATTATAAAAGCACGCAAAAAAACACTGCGTACTTTTCGAATCCCCGTCTTGTAGGGATTGTTTTTAAAGTATGCACCCTCCCCTCGTTCCTAAAACTATCCTCCTCTATTGAATTCGTTTGTTCAGACGACCGTTACCCACCTGACTTATGGCAAAAAATGCTCTGCATGCGGTGGCGCTCTGCCACGGGGACAAAGCACTCGCGCCGCACTCGAGCTGGCTAATCGAGGCAGGCGGGGCGGTGGTGGGGCCACGAGCGGGCTGGTCGGAGCTAGGCCTAACGCTGGGCATGATCGGATCTACAGTAAATAGCAGGATCGTGTGTAGTATCAATCAATCTCGCAGGACTGATCAATAATGATCAATCTTAAAAGAAAATGCACCTCCATCCAGCTTCAATTATCATAACAACTGGGCCGGAATAAGCCCATTTGCCATCGAACTCCACTAACTCATACGGAAGCGGTCGTGAAGGTGGACCGAGTTTGAAAAAGGAGACAGAACAATTCCAAGAGGAGTTTGATAAGACGGCACCAAGTAACACAGTTATGCTGTCTTTGTAACGAAATTTCGCCGTTCTCGTAGTGGTACTGTGTCAACGGAAGGGGAAGTCTGGTCGACCAATAACTATTTCGACAAATGAGAATCACACACGTGGTCTCCAGCAGGTGCTTCATTCGCCCCGACGACAAATGGCCTTGAAACTAAACATCAACCATACATCCGTTCGCCGATTGTTTAAGAACATAGTTGGATTTCCGTAACGGATTCAGATTGGTCAACACTTGACAGAGCCAGATATGCGAGCCAGGATGGTGTATTGTGGAACATTTTGGGCTATGGTGTACGAGGATCCAAATTTCGTGAATAATGTGTGGTTCTCCGACGAAAGTCAAATTCACTTGAACGGCTATATCAATCGCCAGACAACTCGCTTCCTTGGTTTTGAGCGGCCAGATGTTATCGTCAGAAACCGCTACATAGTGCACGTGTGACGATATGGTGTGCCATCTCATCACACGGTTTATTAGACCCCTATTTCGTTGAAGATGAGGAAGGCAATGCTCTTATTGTCACCCAAGAACGCTACAAGGGTTTAGTGATCGAGCCATTTCTTCAGGATTTGAGAAGGTTCTGTCGTGCAAGGAACATTCAGATGAATAGACAGTGGTATCAATAGGACGGGGCGACCAGGCATACCACTCGAGCATCTCTACCCTTGCTGCTGGAAAACTCTCCGGGACGAATCATTTCACATGATACTGACTTCCAATATCTGTCCCATTCCCGAGGCGGTGCACTCTTTAAACACTTACATTACGCAAAGCGTGGTAAATCAGCACGCTAAAAGTGTGTGTATGTCTGTATGATGTGTGTATGCTAATTTCTTTTGAGGAGAATTTATGTAATTTTGTTCATCTTTTCATTTCAGTGCAGTATATTTTGGCGCATACTGTAGTTAGATGACTAGTTACTAATTATTATAACATCTTTAAGAATCAGTGATCATTAAAAATGTTTAATAGCTAAGATGATTAGCAAACAATTATTTCAGAAGAGAAACACAGAATTGAAAACATTTGCATATAAAATGAATATCAGAACCAAGAGCAATAATTTAATAAAATCGCCATCTATTCAAGCACACAAACAATTAAAAAAGCACGCAATAAACACTGCGTACGTTTCAAATTCCCGTCTTGACAGATTTTGATTTTGGCTTTCTTGAAGCCTAATCATTCCCAGATTCAGTAAACTTGTCTAAATATGTGTCCTTTCTAATGCCATAAATGATAAATTTTAAAAATTTAAAATTAAATAAAAATGCACTAGCAGAAATATTCTACATTCAGTTGCACAGAGATAGAAGTCTTATAATTCCTAAGTTTGTAATTCCTAAGTTTCGTAAAATTCTTTAAAATACTTACCGCCTAATTGGGAAGTTGCGTAATAGAAAGAAACATCAGATTAGCAAATATAGTTTTGTTATTAGTGAACTATTTCTATAAGGATCTTTCTGTAAGGACTTTTAAGAGAGTTAGGTTAAAAATTAGATGATGGAAAAAAAAGAAATGCTAAATTGGGAGAATTCTTCTTTATTCAGTTCTACTTTAAAGAAAAACATTTAAATTAACATAGCTATTAGTTAATGCAATTGAAAACTGCTTAAAAATACAGAATTTCAGCTATAAAAGAATTTCTCAAAACAAAAGAGTTACTTAATTAAATGTAGCTTAATTATTGAACATTTCGATTTTATTTCAATAATTTGAAATTTAATCTTGTTTATCATATTCAAACTCGATGGAATAAAAGTTCAGAATATGCACATACTAAGAAAATAAAATGAAATGAAAAAAAAAATAAAAAAATAAATAAATAAAACAAAAACGTCACGATCGATTTCATCTCAGACAAACATCATCTGGTGAAGAAAAATAACACAGTTATATTTCACGCACGTTAAATTATATTCTTCGTTCATATTCAAACTTGTTTCATCGAATAAAACTTGTACTTAGACATATCTTATTAAAGTGAAAATACTCAAACTTCCATACTTGAGATCAATATTTCGTCTTTATTGATCATAAAAACTTTTTCAAGGTTTAAGTATAAAACTAAGACATAAAGAGAATATCTATTCTCATAATAACAAAGAAAAAAGTAATAATTAACATATGTCGACTAAACGAGAAAACATTAACAATAAACCTTATAACGAGCAAAAACAATCCAGACCCTATTATCAACCAAGGTTGGTAGACCAAAGCAAAGCATATTATAAGGTTGTGTAACTCAATGTAAATGGCGAGACAAAAGTCTTTATTTGTCATTGGCTCCCTGATGTAACGTCAGCAAAAGCCCATTTTCGCAAATGTTAACATGGCTGCGCAATCAGCAAAGGTGGAATTCTGCGTTCGTTATTATTGGAAATGATAATAAAACTAAAAGAATATAATATTGTTTGTAATAATAATAGTCAATCAAAACACCAAAATAAAATTGTTAGAATAATATTTATGTGTTCAGTTATGTGAACAGAATGCCGCTCTTGATAAAATGCAAAACACTGTGCAAAATATGTTATCTGTCAAAAAAAAGTGCCTACAATTATTTCAGAATGGCATTATTATTTCAATTCAATCCCGAAAGTCGTTATTTTCCGATCTCAGATCTAGTCATAACATTGATTATCTATTAACCCACCGGCTAAACGAAGATTGTCTGGAGAATTTTTTCTCACAGCTTTACACCTGAGGGGTTGTAGATGATCACCCCACCCACTCAATGCTTTATACCGTATTCGTATGATAATTTTAGGGAAAAATCCTGGTATTACGAATATGTCCACCTCGAACAATCAAGATCCCAGCAATGAGGAGTATTTGGTCACAAGAGTTTTAAATTGTATTGATATGTCCACAATAGCTAGTGCGCCTGTAAATGACCGCCAGTTTTTATTCAGTGACGATATGACTTGTGTGGCTTCAGAAATGGTAGATGACAATATATTTATTGAAAAGGCGAGGCAAGTTTTCGAAGAGAAGATTGATATTTTAAATTAGATACTTAGTGAGGTCAACAAAGTAAATGCGGGAGTTTCTGGAAAAGAAAATAATATTGGGAATGCTTTAAATACCGTCATTGTGGAGGGCGATGAGTACGAGTTTGACGAGTGTGCTGAAGGAGCCCTCAAATTCTTGGCAGGATGGGTTGCAAAGAAAAATTTGGAACTCTACCAGATTAGGATTTAGTTTTAAACGAATCTTCAACTGGACTTGACCATGTCTATGCCTTTCCTTCTTGGATCAAACGCCTTTCTTTAGGGGGATATGTAACTCCATCAATATCACTTGCCAATCATGTCAAACACTTTGAAATGAAATTTAATAATTACCACCCAAGAAATGCTTTGAGAAAGGATAAGGGGGTGGTTTCAAATTTATCTTGTAAAATACTGGAAAAATACCCGCATCCTAAACACATAATTAAAACATTTGTAAAAATTCGTACTTTAATACGAATGGACTATTTAAATTTTGCTATGGTTGATTGAAGCCCGCAAAAAAGCTAAGAAAATGAAAAAAGATAACTACTTAATTGTAAGATAACTGCGTAAAATTTGTGATAAATAAGGTTCTGTAAACACTAATCCTGTATTAAAACTCCATGTTTTGTGTATTACATTTTACGATTATAACGTACTAGCAGCGAAGCCTGTCGGACGACAGGCACAAAAAAATATGAAAAATCATTTTATTATCAACTATCAAATATAAAGTAAATGTAATCTAAATACTGTGCTAACTTGTGAACGAAGCTTCTATGGCAAAAATGGTTTTGAGTTTCGAAATCGGCGTAAACAACTCAGTAAGTATGCCACATTTCATTAAAATGGGTGCAGTGGTATCAAAATTATTTGGTTTTGAACGTATGTTTTGTTAGAATTTCAGTTAAAATTTCATGGAAACAACATGGAATGACAAAATGAACTAATATTTCATCCAATTTGAGTACCCTTGATTCCATGGTACCATTGAGAACCTTGGATCTATCTTAATAGCTTAATTATATCGAGTTACAGACAGACAGATGGACAGACAGACAGACGAAATAAGCAAATTATATAAGTTGATTTCCGATTTTCTTTCCTATCTGAATAAAAATATTTCTTGAAGTTTGGCAACAATCTGTCAAAAATACTTTTCAAATATTCCCGCCGTAGCTTATTGCTGTTTCCAGGCTCATGATGACGTCACTGGCCTCGGCAAAGCTTAAGTGACTGAAAATCGTTTAAATAATTTCCTAGTCGGGTAGGCTTGATTATCAACACCATTTATGATATTTAAGATGAAAATAAAAGTTTGACATTGGAATCATGCTTAATTATTTGCTGTATTTGCTTCAATAAACATCAGTCACGAAAAGTTAGTGAAGTGTCTTTAAGACTTTAAAGAAAAAATTTAATGAAAAATAAAAGAGTAAAAGAAATGCTACAATTGAATTACATCATCTCTCTGATTCTTATTGTATTTTTTGTATTGTTTATATTTGTTTTTTGCTCATTATATGGATTATTGTGAATATATTGTTTGTTTGTTTTTGCTCGCTGTAAGGTTTATTGTTAATGTTTTCTCGTTTAGTCGACATATGTTAATTATTACATTTTTCTTTGTTATTATGAGAATAGATATTCTCTTTATGTCTTAGTTTTATACTGAAACCTTGAAAAAAGTCTTTATGATCAATAAAGACGAAATATTGAAATCAAGTATGGAAGTTTGAGTGTTTCATTTTAGTAAGATATGTCGGAATATTCTTGAATAATTATTTGAATCTTCTTATAAACCAATCATCTGAAACATTATTTTTTATTAAATAAATAGCTAGAGGACAAGTTACTAATTATTATAACATCTTTCTTTATGCGATCATTAAGAATGTTTAACATCTAAGATGATTGGTAATCCATCATTTCAGAATAGAAACACAGAAATAAAAACTCTTACTAATTAAAATTGACATCAGAGCAATAATTTAACTTTACTCTGACACCTTTTGAAGATCAGTCAACAACAACACTGGTAGTTGAATGTAGAACTAACAAGACAAAAAAAATTATGATGGTAACTACTTTTAAAAAAATTCTGTAGGATTTGAATACAATTCTATTCGATGTGTTCTTATCCCATTATTATTCAAAAAGTTCTTGGGCCAGTAAAGAAATGTTTTTTTTTTCAAATGTGTTGAAAATCGAAAACAAATCATCATTCTAAATAGATTTCTAACAAATTCAATAATTAATCAAATGCTGTGAAAAAAGGAAAAGTTTATATATTTGCTACCGAAGAAGAACTAAGTTATTCCATCATTAGTCTGAAAAATCACTTCTTTTCAAGAAAGTCCACATTGTTTTAGGAACGATGAATTTAACAACAAAAATTAAAATTAATGAAATACAAACATACTAATATGAAACAAAACTGTAATATCAGTAATATCCTACATTCAGTGCATTGAGATAGAATCCTTATTATTCCTTCTATTTTAAGATGAGGACATTTATTTTCTAATCTAAGTAAAATCAAAAAATTAAGCCTTGTGAGTTTCCTAAAAATCTTTTAAATACTTACATCCTAAATGGGAATTTGCGTAATAGAAAGAAATCATCAAATTATAAAATAGAATTTTGCTAATAGTCAACTATTTCTGTAAGGAAGAAATTTTTTAGACCTATGGATAAAAATCAGGTGATATAACAATTTTAAAGAGAAGGAATTTTAAGGGAGTTAGGATACAAATTAGATGATAGAAAAAAAAGAAATCCTAAACTAGGAGAGTCATAGTGTATTCAGTTCTAATTAAACACTTAAATTAACATAGTTGTTGGTTAAAGAAATTGAAAACTGTTTAAAAAATACAGAATTTCAATTAAAAAAGAATTTCTCAAAACAAAAGATTTGCTTATTTAAATGGAACATAATTTTTGAACATTTAGATTTCATTTGCGTGATTTCTTGATTAATTTCTTGATTCTTATTACAAACAAATCATCTAACACATTATTTTATTGAATAAATAGTTAGATGACTAGTTACTAATTATTATAACATCTTTAAGAATGAGTGATCATTATGAATGTTTAATAGCTAAGATGATCAGCATTCCATCATTTCAGAGCAATAAATTAATAAAATCGCCAATTATTAAAGCACACATACAATTAAAAAAGCACGCAATAAAACACTGCGTACGTTTTTGAACCCCCGTCTTGTAGGGATTGTTTTTAAAGTACGCACCCCCGCCCTCCCTGGTCCTAATATTAATCCTCCGCGGAATGCGTGATGTTCGGTGATGTTCTATGGCCGATTGCATGTGACTTGTTCCCTCCAGAACCTTACAAGCTTATCATCTGGTTGAAGGGCAAATCTGGACCCATTTGTGAACATAACGTTACCCCAATCAGACATAGTCCAATTCACATGCTGGTGTAACTACTGTAATCGTACCCCTCTGGATTGGACGGATAAAGGAACACAAATTCGTGGTACCCGGGCCATTCATGTGTAGCCTTCGACGAACAGTAGTGGCAGATATCGTCTTACCAATGGCCGCTTCAACCATAGATGTCACACGTGTGGAGGTCGATCTTCGATTCCGTTTGGCTACAACAGCAATATATCGATCTTCCGAGGGGGACGTAACCCTTGTACGTCCGGCTACAGATCTTCGGACAACTGTTTGGCTGGTTTGTTATTGTTTCCATAATCATGAAATGACAGAATGATGAACGCCGAAGAAACGAGCAACATCTGTTACAGACTGTCCTGCTTTAATGCGTCCGACAACCCGCCAGCGCTCAGAATCTTCCATTCGTCTTCTGGAAGCCATAGAAAGGGGCCATCTATTAATTACGTAGGGTCAAAAGGGAGAGGGGGGGTCCGGCAAAAACCTCCCCAAATCTCCCCAAGGGGAAGGGGGGGGTGTCAACGAAAATCTCACATCAACTTTTTCATTCAGAGAATATATGTATTCTCTGAATGAATATGTTCTCTGAATGAATAGATTACAACATTTTGCAATATTGACTTTTTGAACTTTTTTGATTTTTTGACTTTTTGAAATCTCGCGTGAGGAAGGGGGGGGGGCCACCACATCTCACCAAATCTCACCAAGGGGGAGGAGGGGTCCAAATTTTTTAAAAAACACCTCACGTAATTAAAAGACGGCCCCAAATACGTCTAGCTTGAAAACAAATTATACGAATGTTCTAAACACCTTTCATCACCACTTACATGCAACTCCTGTCACCCTTCACAATGCCGGCTTCTTATACGAATGCTGTTTTGCAAATTTCTCGACGCGAAACCGTGATTGACTATTACCTATATAATTTGTATACTTCCTTCTAACTTTGCAGCAAATTTCAGCTTCTTTAATTATCATTTTTCCTCTGCGTGCTTAACTTTTGGAAGTGAGTGTATTTCTATAAGGATCTTTCTGTAAGGATTTTTAATGGAGTTACGATTTAAATTAGATGATAGAAAAAAAACAGAAATGCTAAACTGGGTGAATTCTATTTTATTCAGTTCTAATGAAAAAAAAATTAAATTAACATAGTTAATATAATAGAAAAGAATACGTGCTGAATAAATTCTTTGAAAAGTGTCAAAAAGCCCAGCACAGAATAAACAACAAATAAATTGCCTTTTTCTGATTCATTTACCGGGGAGGAACAGGTAACAGCTGTTTCGCTATTCTACTAGCTCATCAGACCTGCCCTGCCTCTCCCGATAAAGAACCAGAAAAGGCAGAAACCTATGAGAGAACCACCGGCCAAACTGGCAGTGGCTCCCCAAAGGCAAAAAGGCAATAAATAAATTCCTGTGAAGCCGAGAGGCGACAACAGAAAGATTCCCTACATCTTGTAGGCGAAAAGAAATAAAATACAAAAACACAAAGAAACACGGCTACACTTAAGCATAATAGAAAAGAATACGTGCTGAATAAATTCTTTGAAAAGTGTCAAAAAGTCTGTGCTGGGTTCTTTATCGGGAGAGGCAGGGCAGGTCTGATGAGCTAGTAGAATAGCGAAACAGCTGTTACCTGTTCCTCCCCGGTAAATGAATCAGAAAAAGGCAATTTATTTGTTGTTTATTCTGTGCTGGGCTTTTTGACACTTTTCTAACATAGTTAATAGTTAGGGAAATTTAAAACTGCTTAAAAAATACAGAATTTCAATTTTAAAAGAATTTCTCAAATCACTTATTTAAATATAGCAGAATTTTGAACATTTAGAATTTATTTGCGTGATTTGCAAGAGTTGATTAGTTAAATTCGTATTATAAACAAATCATCTAACACATTATTTTATTAAATCAATAGTTAGATGACTAGTTACTTTCCAATCAGTCTTTAACCTGTTCCTTTTCAGTTTCTTTCCTTATAATATCCGTCTTTGAAGTATATATTAGTAGCGGGTTTAAATTCCTCAACGGTTTAGGTGTCCAGTTTTCCAGTATTCATTGTACTGGAATTAGTTACAGACCAACTGAAAGGAGTGAGAGATCTCATTCGTGAACTACTTAACTAAGAAGAAATAATAAATAAAGGTTTGAAAAGAAATTTAGCTAATGAACACTATGTGAGAGTCATGAACTGGAACCATGAGAAATACTTGGAAATTAAACGTAGGGAAAGAGAGAAGAAATTAAAAATGTTGAGCATAAATAATAATCAAATAGGAATCTCAAATTATGTCATCAACTTAAGTGACCGGAAATTAAATAAGAAGGAACTGGAATTATAAAACAAAGGACTTGACTTTGTGTATGACAAGGTCGATTTGTTTGACATTAAGAATGTTGCCAAGTTACAAGCTGCATCAGAGAACTAAGATGATGAATCAAAATCAAACTTTATTAGTGATCTCAACACACTGAAAATTGAAAATACTAAAATAACTTAGTTAAACTTAATATCAGAAGAAATAAACACGATCCACGTATCCATGTCTGACAAAGGCAACCATTTAGTTATAATGAATAAGACGGAATTCATCGATAAATTGGATAGCTTGATTGAGGAAAATTGTTACTCTCTACTAGATGATAATCTCACGATTAGTCTATAATACAAGTTAAAGAAAGTTTTTCAAAAATTGTTCGACAATGGATCTATTAGTTATTCGCAGAAAGAAGACTTATTGAAAGACTCTCCCCAAGATTGGAAGGTCGCATAAAGATCCACAAAAAATACTATCCAATTAGGCCAGTAATCAACGCTTATCGCGGTCCTTTACATAATTTGGCCAGAATTGTGAACAGGATAACTTCCAAATTCAAGCTTCCAAGGGAGGGTGTATTGATCAAGAATTCTAAAGATTTAGCAAGCAAATTACATCATCTATTCAACAACAAGAGAAGGTTTCACATGTTCTCACTAGATGTTGAGAGCATGTACACAAACGTTGCTTAAATGAGACCTTGATGATCTTAGAAAAAATGCCATTTCAAAATAACATCCTTCTAGCGTCCTATAAATTAAACAATATAGAATTTATGGACTTGGTTAAGTTAATAACCAGCAACACATATTTTTCTCGCAATGGTAAAATTAATAAACAGGTAAAGGGTTTCCCAATGAGCTCCCCCTTACCGGGTACATTATGCAATATTTTTACGAATGATTTTGAAAAGGGCATTTTGATGAACACGAAATATGATTTTGAGTATTTTAGGTACGCGGATGACGTGCATATTATTTGGTACGGCATCGTCAGACAGTTTGACGGTTTTTATGGTGTGTTGAACAAAAATAAGGATTTAAATTTTAATAAGAAAGAAGAGTATAATAACAGTTTAAATTTCTTAGATATGACTTTAACTAAAAGAGCTAATGGTTTAAGATTGAAGCATTACAGAAAGGACTTCAGCAGTGATTAAATGTTGAATTATAGCGGTTGATCAAGAAATAACAAGAGGTGTTCGGAGCCCTGTAGCGTGTTATGTATTCGATGAAATACGATAAATATATTTTCCTGTAAAACAAAATTTGGCAAACAATCCCCATCTCTCGGCAGTGATTTGACAAACTGCTTTAAGAGCCCCAATTTAATATGAAGAGGTAGTAATAACACTTTTCCTATTGATGACGTTTTTCTCGCCGGGGGTTAAACAGTCTCTGTGGAACTGGTATTTCAGAGTCATGGGACACAGGACGAATAGCTGAGTCGAGGTTAGGATAAGGTATTTTTATTTTATTTTTTGTATTAAATCCTTTCACATCTACTGAAAAGAAGTAGCAGTCTGTTGTGCGATTTTTCTGTTCACGCCACATCATAGCAATGCCAAAACGAAATGAATTTTTCTTTCCCTTAAATCACAAACGAAGATCTTCCTCGCATCGTCTGCACACCTTATGCGGAGCCTATGCTACATCTTGATTTCCAAGTTTCAATTTGAAATACGCAAAATAAACTTTCTTCACAAATTCACTTATGTTACATTGTTGCCTTTTCACTGTGTATTCACCACAAACATAACAGAAGTTGTAGGGAGAAATTAAACAACCTCTGCGAGCCATATTCCAGAAATATAAACACAATCAAGTATCGTTCGAATGCTGGATATAAACTGAGTGTGGCATTAGATGGCCAACGAGATACTGAACTTATTTAGCTTGTTAAAACATGATCTAAACCAAAAGCAGGTTGTTTATATTTACTTCGACACGATCATGCGACCTTTCTCCTAACACTAAAACTACTTTACCCACCTCCCCCTACCATTACTCTCTTCCACCATTAACAAACCATTAACATTTTTGTTATATTTATTGCCAAGTCCAGCTATAATTGATAGAATTAATGTGAGAAGTCGTAGTTTCAAGGCCATTTTTTAAATAAAAACAAGAATACTAAACTTTAAGTTAACTATGAATTTTATGCTAAATACAAACAAAAACTTGAGTATAACAAAAAAAATTGACGTGATGGAATTTTTTTGGTATTTTTTTCGTTTTTACCAAGTTGAAATGTATAAGAAAATGTATAAAAATCCTATGTAGTTTTTTTACTTGCAGACCTGTGTTATTATTCAAAAAGTTCTTGGGCCAGTGAAGAAATGTTTTTTTTTAAAAAAAATGTGTTGAAAATAGAAAACAAATGACCTTTCTCAATAGATTTTCAACAAATTCAATAAAAACTTAAATGCTGTGAAAACGGGAAAAATTAACATATTTGCTATCGAAGGAGAACTAAGGTATTTCATCATTAGTCTGAAAAATCACTTCTTTTCAAGAAAGCCCACATTGTTTTAGGAACGATCAATTTAATTAAAATTATTATTAATGAAATAGAAAAATAGTAATATGAAAAATGTAATATCAGAAATATTCTACATTCAGTGCATTGAGATAGAATCCTTATTATTCCTTCTATTCTAAGATGAGGACATTTATTTTCTAATCTAAGTAAAATCAAAACATTAAGGCTTGTGAGTTTCCTAGAAATCTTTGAAATACTTACATCCTAAATAGGAATTTGTTTTAATAGAATGAAATCATCAGATTATAAAATAGAATTTTGCTATTAGTCAACTATTTCTATAAGGAAGAAATCTTTTAGGAGTATGGATAAAAATCAAAAGATAAAAAAAAATTAAAGATATTTTAAGGGAGTTAGGATAATAATTAGGTGATAGAAAAAAAAGAAATCCTAAACTGGGAGAATTCTACTTTATTCAGTTCTAATTTAAAGAAACATTTAAATTAACATAGTTATTACGTAAAATAATTGAAAAACTACTTAAGAAATACAGAATTTCAGCTGTAAAAGAATTTCTCAAAACAAAAGATTTGCTTATTTAAATTTAGCAGAATTATTGAACATTTAGAATTTATTTGCGTGATTTGAAATATTTTCTTGATTAATTATTTGACTCTTGTTATAAACTAATCATCTGAAACATTATTTTATTAAATAAATAATTACATGACTAGTTACTAATTATTATAACATCGTTCTTACTGTGATCATTAAGAATGTTTAATATCTAAGATGATTGGTAATCCATCTTTTCAAAAGAGAAACACAGAATTGAAAACTATTACTAATAAGATTTGAATACAATTCTCTTCGATGTGTTCTTTTCCCATTATTATTCTAAAAATTATATATAAACCATATAATTATAATAAAGAAAACACAAGAAACACAAATTCTCCACCAAACAACGCTGTATTTCGCAGAAAGCTGCTTTTTCTACATTTTCTTGCTTAATTACAAAGCAAAAGAGAAACAAATAAACAATAACACTATTCTACAAAAAAAAATTTGTATGATGAAATTTGTTTTTCTGGGGTTTTCATTGTTGATTCTTATGGAAACATACCTCCTAAATTCAAATCTGTAATTAGTTTTTCTGTGTCAGGCATAGTTTTCACGTTATAGGCAATTTCATTTTTTCTTCTATTTTCATTTCTATGCTGTGTATTTATATAGACAAAACAAGTAAGCATTACTACTCTAGCCACTTTCATAATTATTTACAAACCATTTATATAGTAAAAAAAAGAAAAACAAATACTGACCTATAGATTATCATCTAGTGTGTGAAATTAAATATTTGAAATAAAAAAAAAATATACAAAATGATATTTTCTCTAAGAATATTGACGATCATTTTTTTCTCCTGCGAAAAATTTTGCACTCTCGAATAGTGTTCCAGCAGTAGTCGGCTAGCATTGTAGGCATCCATTTCCCTTCATAACGTTTTTCCAAGAACATTATGTCTTGATGGAACCTTTCATCATTTTAGTCGGAAACATCACTACAGCTGTCAGGAAAATAGTGTAGAAGTGAATCTAGAAAATTCACATTTAAAGACATGTTGCACCCTAAATCCCTATATGCATTTATCATTTCTTGCATCAATTCTTCGTAGTTGTTAGCTCTTTTTCTTCCCAGAAAGTTTTGGGTTAAATTCTTGAGACAGATCTATGCTTTGTTTTTCTTTTGGTTCAAGGCATTCTTCAAAATCTGAGTCCTTTTTGAAGTTCTCTAATTTGGGGGCCCACAAACACGCCTTCCTTTAATTTGGCTGAAGAAAGATGAGGAAACTTTTTTGAAAGGTACATAAACCCTTTTCCAGATTGATTCATGGCCGTTATAAGCTGTTTAATAAGGCCTAGGTTGATGTGAAGAGGTGGCAGTTTTAGATTTTTTTATACTACAGATAGATATGTAATATCAAATATCACTTCAATTGGTCATACATCCTCGTTTAACTAAAAAACTATGCCTGATAGCGAATTTCTGATTTCAGATTTGAATTTCTGACATGAAAACTCTTTGGACACACACATTTCCATATCCGAAAAATGACCCTTGTAGAACAGTGTGATTTAAACAACAAATATAGGTAATGCTTACTATCATTACAATCATTTAAAACCGTCATGATTTTTATAAATGTTGAATAATTTAATTATATATTTTTTTTTATTACAATTTATAATCTTTATAAATATTGAAAGATTTCATGATGTGCTGTACTTACAATGTTTACAATTATTGGAAAATTTTATGATTTGTACATTGGTTTATGAATTTTCCTATATAACTAACGAATGAAAAATCATATTGTTTCATCATTAGTTTAAAAATCAATTCTTTTCAAGAAAGTCCGCATTGTTTTAGGAACGATCAATTTAACAAGAAACATTAATATTAAGAAATAGTTCAAATAAGAATGCCTTTTTGAGTCGAGCTGATACTCTGGGACGGCCGTTTCGAGCTTGTTGGGCCCTCCTTATCCAGAGCTAATCAGCTAGTGCAAGATTCAAAATCCATCTTGTATTAAGAAATAGCAAAATATTAAATTAAACAAAAATGTAATATAGAACTATCATGCATTCAGTTGCATTAAGATAGAATCGTTAGACTTCCTTCTAATCTAAGATGGGGACATTTATTTTCTAATATAAGAAAAATCAAAAAAATTAAAGTTTGTGTGTTTCTTAAAAATCTCTTAAGTACAGTTTGGTCCAGTATTTCAGTATTTCAGTATTTCATTTCATTCCATTTTATCTTTCAAACTCTATCCCCCTGTTGGCCTGGCTGTCTTTTTTGTCTAACAGTTTTTGAATTCGAAGAGACCGTTGCCGCTGCTGCCGCAACCCCTCCCCCTCGCAATTAAGAAATTGTCCTCAGGACTCTTCCCCTTCCTTTTCCTCCCACCCCCTCTGCTTCTCAGTGCAAACAACATTCCCTCGGAATCAGACACGATGAACAACTCATCCGAGGATCTAACGACGAAAGTCGTTCATTATGCGCTCACCTTCATGTGATTGACTTTTAAAACATCTCCCGAAGAAGGCCCGAGGCACGGGGCCGAAATATCGAGATCACATGTCATCCCGGAGTGAGGAAATCCCTCAAAAAACGGACCTACAGTATCTCTTAAGTACTTACAATCTGAATGAGAATTTGCGTAATAGAAACAAAACATCAGATTAAGAAATATAATTTTTCCATGAGCCAAATATTTCTGTAAGAAAAAACAAATTATAAGAAGTTAAAATTTGTTTTAAATTTTAATTCTCAAAGACAATGTTCGACAATTCCAGGATGGCAACCCTTATCACGTCAGGTCCATGATTGCACAACAACTTGCACACCACCGACCACCCGCAGCTACACCAGATGAACTGTGGCTCCGTGTGGAAACCGAATGGACCCCAAATGCACATCATATATCTCTTCCTCTTATTGACGGACCATAATGGCTACACGAAATACTGATTTCTTTTAGTTCCATAAGTCGGGCCGAGCAAACTTTAATTTCTGTTTTAGTGTCGTCAACAACGTGTTGCAAGACTGGAATCGAGCGCATGGACTGGCCTTGACGTTCTCCACACCTCAATCCCATCGAACATGCTTGGAATGCTCTAGGAAAACGCCTTGCCAGTCACCAATCATCTCCCATGGCACTACCTCAGCTGGAAGTTGCCCTTTTGCGCGAGTGGCCACCAATATCACAGGAACTGCTGAACAACTTATCGTTGTCAGTCTGTTGTGGCAGTCTCAGGTGAATATATACTTTACTGAACAGTCAATGTGCAACACATTTTTCACATTGGACGTGCGAATGTTAACTCCGAGTTCATATGTCACATTCTGCTCATACCCTATAAATACCCTATAAATGGATTCTGCATCTCATTTGCATATTGAGACAACTTCCATTTTTATGTCATTTGCTACTCTGATGATGTTCTTTAATTAAAAAAACTCAAATGCCTGTATTTCGGGGTGTAATATATTAATTTCGCAATATCTACAAATTTTGCGAGCAGTATACATAGTAATTTGTTTAATAAAAAAAACCACATCAGACTAGACAATATAGTATTCATCACTCATCATAGTATTTTCCTTATCATTTATTAAGTTGTGAATGTAAATTACAATATAAATAAAAATCGTTAATGACTATTAAATTATTCTTATCTGCTTATTATTCTGACATTCGTATCCATACAGTCACTGTTGAACAGTTCTGTTCTGTTCGTATATGCGAATGAATCTCGTGATCGGTGATGTTTCGTAAAAAGGTCAAAGACGACTCCTTACCTTTGATTTCCCAATGAATATACTTTGATCTTCAAAAGTATATTCACTGGAAAATAAATCGAACTCACCGCTTACAAGTTCAGTAATAGATATGATTCTATGAGTTTAGTCTTACAGATAAATACTTCCTGGACTAATCTGCCAGAGAAACTGCAATGGCGGAATCTAATTTCAAGCACCATCTAAGGTTAAGATTTCTAAAATGTTTAAAAAGTACAGAATTTCAGCTTGAATAGAATTACTAAAAACATTTACTTCAAGATGATAAAATGATTGACTTACTTGCTGGTTAGGGAAATGTAATCAGAAAAAGATAAAACAATTATTAAACATTTAGTTTATATTTGATACGTTTTGAAAGAGATTCCTCCGAAATTAAAGTATCTTAGGCCACAATAACCATATCACCAGAATTATTATTTTACTTAAAAAAATAGCTATGTGAATACTTACGAATTATTACAACTATATCTTTTTCTTTGGTATTTCACAAACTCTAATAATTTTAATAACTTTACAATGATTAGGAATCTATAATATTAGAGAGTAAAATTTAAAAATATGAAATAAATTTCCTATGAAAAACCCGCTTCTGTCTGCAGAACGAATAAAACGATGTCTGAAGTCACCGAGTGAGTTCAGCATTATGAATCGCCACACTGGTCCGGCGTTACGGTATGTGTTACTTTTGGTTTCTAGCCCCGCTCTCGTCTAATGTTCATTCCCGGTATATTGAATAGTCACCATTACATCTCTGAGGTGTTGGAGTCTGTTGTTGGCATCGAGCAAGTTTTAGTTTATTGTTTTGTAGCTTTTGTTGAAAAGGGTGATTCAGTAAAACGAATGACTGAGCCTATTAAACAATACTATTGAAACCTTTCTATTTAATCAGTGAAAACGAGCAGGGTGAAAAAAAATGAAAAATGTTACAACTATCTCCACCCTTCCCTAAAAAAAAATTATATACATTCAGTGATATCCCTTTTAACCTGCGACTATTTAAATTCGTACAACCTGACAACATCAAACAGTACGAGATTCCTTTATCCTTATTACTTCCAAAAAGAAGTCAACGAAAATGTATTATCTTACTATACCTGACACTATGTACGATGTTGTCCATTACTGCAGATATTTCATTATTAACTTTGTTATACCCAAATCCAAGTTTTTATAGTCAATCTTAAGGCGTAATTATTTCCTTGACAATAATTTTTGATTTCAATGTAATTAATAATATTTGTTTAAAATTGCTTATAAAAAAGGAATGCAGTAATCCTATCCCTGTGCACATGATTAGAATTTAAAGACTTTAAACTTTGTAATAAAATATTTTAATTATACTTACTCGTTTCTTCATTTTAATATACAAAAGTTGTAAAAGTAAAGTATAGATTATGAAGATGAACTAATTTAAAACGTTATTTTTTAAAACAATTTTCTTCAATGGACCAAACCATCATTTCAAAGGTAGATAAAGAACTTTTTTGAGAAGATAGAATAGAAGAGAAGAAAAAATATGATTCCTAAATAACACTGAAAAACAAATTTTAAAATGTGGCACATATCTTGGTATCCAACACTTGTTCTAAGACAAGTGAAACGTGCTGATTCAAAATATGCAAACCTTTTATCTCCATCACCCACCGTTTTTAGATATACTCCTTCAACCATTTATATTTCCTAGAACAATTATGCCGTGCTGGCGTGGTCGTGCGGTCTCGGCGGCGGCCAGCCGTGGCGTCCAGTGCGCCAGTTCCTGGGTTCGAATCCCGGCAAGGGCATGGCTGTTTCAATTTCCTTTCATGTGTTGTCCAGCCTCTTCTTCACTTTCTCTCTGGTCGGACGTCATTCCTTAATGGCGTCCTGGGGGAAGGCAACGGGAAACCACCCCCAGTATCTGTTCCCTAGTTTATCTACGGCTTCTCCTAGGGGTTCGCCCTTCGGGGGTCACTAGGTTCCGTAGACCGCGTAACTTCGTATATACGAAGATCGCACATGATGATGATGATGAGAACAATTATTGTTACATGGAGTACTAATAAACATTGCATTAGCTAAGAAAATAGTGAGATTGAGTCACATGACACATATACAATATAGTAATAGCTAATTCAAGATATAATACACACATAAAATCTATATACACTGAAAATACTTCCTTAATTTAAGGTGTGTTTGGTTTGAATTTCTTGTCTGTAGACTTGCGTTTGTGCTGAGCATTTGGCATGTCACGCTGATGTGTCCAGCAGTAGTCAGCCAACATTGCTGCACTCCATCGACCCTGATACCGTGACTCCATCACCAAGATGTCCTGGTGAAAACGTTCACCATGTTCGTCACTGACTGAACCTAGGTTTTCGGGGAAGAAGTCAAGATGTGAGTCGAGGAGGTGAATTTTGAGGGGCATGTTGACAGCCAGCTGTTTGTACGCTCTGATGCACTTCTTCACAACATTTACATAGTTATCAGATTTATAAATTACAAGGAAATTGGCTACAACTGATTTGAATGCCACCCAAGCATTTTTATTCAGTATCAATCAGTAAGTCTTGGAAGTGGTGTCAGCAATTACCTTCCTTACTTGTTGACCTATGAACACAGCTTCTTTCACTTTGGCATAACTCAACTCTGGAAACTTGTTGATACCGAAAAGCATCTAAGTCGTTGTCTAGTGCCTTCACGATATTCTTCATGAGCCCCAGCTTGATGTGAAGCGATGGTATGATAACTTTGTCACAGTCAATCAACACCACACGAAGGACATTTTTTTTTCATGGCTGCATTCTGGTCCTGATTGGCCAATTTTTCTTTATGTGGTGGTGCTTTCTATCTCTACTGTTCCACTTGCAGATAAAACAGCAGTACTTGGTGTACCCTGTCTGCATTTCCATGAGAATTGTGATAACTTTTAAATCACCACACATCTGCCATTTATACTCGTGATAGCATAGTTTTTCAAGAAGTAGCAACATAGTCTCTTTCAGATGGTAGAATATCCATCCGGTACTGATGCATATTTGTTTCCATTGTGAAATAATATTGCTTTCAAACTTGTTTTAGATGAGCCGAAGAACAATCGCCATGCTTCAATGTTGTGTTCCACCCCGAGGCTCGACATGAGACCTTGAACTTCCGTACAGCAGAAAATGTGAAATTCTTTGCAATGAGTGACACTAAGTTCTTTGTGTCTGTGGCGAAAATGTGAAATTGTTGTACCCGGTGCAAGCAAATTAAATTCTTTAAGGCGCGAACCGAGCAGTTCAGCTTCACCTTTTGATAGTGCTAGGTCCCGTAAGAGATCACAAAGATCAGCATTGTCAATTAAGTGAATACCTTCTCCAGATTGGTAGTCAGGGTCTCATACGTTGCTGGAAGATGAAAGAGAACTTTCTTCTTGAGTTTCTTCATCAACTGTATATTCTGTAAGTGCTATTGGTATTGGACAAGCGACGTGATCATGTGGAATTGGTTTAGAAACTGAAAGAACGTCTGGGTACTTTAAAGCTGCACAAGTTTTGTAGGAAAATCCGGTGACATATGACAAACAGAAATAACAGTCTGTGGTGTGGTTGCTTGACTCACACCATATCATAGGAACTCCGAATACCAGATGGTTGTTTTTCTTCGCCTTCCTTATCCAATCGCGCAAGTTGCATGCACACGTCGAACAGATGAAGTGAGGTATCCACGATTACCAGTATCCACCTTTGAATCGAAGTATAGTTCATATGCTTTCTTCAGAAACGGTGTAAAAGTCTTCCGATGGGATTTGTCTGTTAGATAGCCGCACACATAGCAAAACTGATCTGGTTAATTTATGCAACCTTTGGACGCCATAATATCGCTTTATACTGACAATAAAAAAGAAGCAAACGAAAGATTAGTAATGTGATATCGAAAATGTTTTAAAGTAGTACCTTAAATATAACTACTGTCACAGACGACGAAAATATTCTGTGGCTTTGCATGAAAAATTACAAAAAACATGGGGGTAAAAAAAATTGATGAACGGTGTTCCATGAAAATTAATTTTTGTCAATATCGTAAAAACCTGACGTGATAGAGCAAAACGGTTTTCAGATTTGAAATCAGCATAAAAAACTACATTAGAAAAAGTAAACACCATGCCAGATATTTATAGCTTGTTTATCAGTGTAATTATTCACTAACAAAATTGTATTGTATTTACACTACTACTCATAAAAAACAGAATACCTGAAAGGAGTGAAGCTACAGCTATGATTTTTGAATGGTATCTTGTGGAATAGTCATCCAGAAATGTTTGACGCATGTCCAAAATAAATCAAGAGTTATAGGCGGACAGTTGAATCACTGTATCTATTCTGTTAGAGCATATCCCAGTGATTTTCATAGGTGATAAATTTGGCGGTATAGCCGGCCATGGAAGAAGTGGAACGTTGTCTCTGCTACATGCGGTATGTCATTGTCCTGCTGAAGTATGGTCCAGGAAAGTGCTACAAGTATGGAAGGATGCAATGCTATAGAGTATCGTTGATATAAAGGAGACTCCTTATAGGTTGTATGGGCTCTCGTGATGTGATTTTCAATTGCACCTGTAGCATCAGATTGTGTCGGTGCTAAGTATCTGGTGCAAATATATTCCCCGACACCTCACTATTTGTCGTCTGCGGACTGAGATTCGGCCAAAATTTTGACCTAAACAGACGCGAGAGTCTTTCGAAAACATGATATTGCCATTCGTCACCCCATTACATTAGTTCAATGCACCATTGCAGCCTGGCAGCCCATTGCTGAGGTTTCAAAGATGGCCTGAGGTATGCTGTTTAGTGTACAGTCCTTTCCTGAACTGTAATAATCACTGATTATCCCGAAACATGTTATTTTTAAGCTTTTTTTTGTTGGATTCCTTTTGTGTATATGGACTATTTTTACTGCTATACTACTACTACTACTACTACTGTAATAATCACTGTTACAGCTGACATGGGAGAATGTCTCGGAGTTCGCCAATGCTATTCCAACGATGATGATGCAGACCAGTTACGCAAATACATCCGTATGAGATGACCGTTGTCGCACATCTTGAATCTTCTCTTATCCATTCTCTTCTTAAACATTCCTTCCCCACTCCACGACGGATACACTGAGCTTCACACGAACGGAACACGAATCTTCAGAAGCAAAACATTTCAAGTCAATCATGGGGCCTCTGTCGTTTCTCGCTTATGTGTCAGACGACGACGCGGCATCTTTACCTCTTCTGACCAAGCACTGACATGTCGACCGAGCCACGTAGAGTTCATAACAGAATGAGAGCGTTTACGGTCTGAGACGTTGCGCGATCTCATTTGACTAAAAGTGGTAATGATTCGAAGGCTAATCATTTGTTCTGCTTTGTCCAATGACCATATCCTGTAAAAATCAAAATCGTAGCTCGACTCAGTTCAACTGTTCTATTTTTTAGCGGACATAATAGTCATAATAATCTATGTAATGAAACATAAAATGTCTGCAGAAATAATTTTTAACTAATTCATTACGTCTATTATTGAATTAGCAGGTAACAGAATTCAATTTTATTTTAATTTATTCACTTGAAGCAATCTGGATTTCTAAAATATTTTATAAATTTCTTTTGATAACTTTGTTTTTACTTTTAAGTGGCAGAATGAAAATTATATTATCTAGGTCTATAATTTCTTTACTAGAAATTCAATGAAAAGTACATTTACGCTTTGCTTACCTCAAGTTTGTATCCTGCAAACGAATTATAAAATTTAAGATTAATCATCAAAAAAATAACTATTTTTGATTTATCTTATCTTTACACAAGTATAAAACATAAATTTAAAATACTTTTTCTTAATTTCCGTATCACAATTATGCGTCTCAAACTATACAATTAAAAGATACGTCACATTATGTTTCGTCCTTCTCTAGGATTTCTTCGGATGCTAAATTTCGATTGTATATGTTTCAACCATTGGATTGGATATATTATTGTTTAAGGGTTCTTATTTGGGTCATTCCATCATTAGAGTAGCATTTGATGTTCCAGTACTTTAAAAAATATAAAATTGATATAATATTGACTATTGGTGTACAGAAACCTGCAATAGACACTTACAGCTCTGCAGGCAGAAAAATCTCTAAGAATAGAATACTAAATATGAAGCGACCGTTTGTACAAAACATTATAAAAGATTGCAGAGATAATGAAACAACCTGTAGCGATTTTCATCATCACAAAAATCAAAAAAATCAGAAATATAAATTTAAAAAGACCGTTGTTGGTAAGGACACGCCATTGGCCGGGCTCAACCAATCACCGGGATCGTGCAGCCTTCAGGGCACGATTTATATTTTTAATTTGTAGTTTTGTAGTCTGATGATGAAAATGGCATTTGATGGGATATTGTTAACTTGTTTTATTTTTATTTTCTCTATAATCTTTTTATAATGTTTTGTGCAAACGGTCATTTCATATTTATTACAGTTGCACATCAATACATTCAGTAATAGAATAGTAATAGTAATAAAATTCAAATACAATTCGTACACTTTCTATCCGTCATTTACTGTTACCTCCTTTATTTTTACTGTAGTATAGAAGTGGAAATTTTTGGCTCATTAACACAGTTTCGATATTGCTGCTATCTGAATCCTTAAGCGGAGCGAACACGATGCAGCTTTGTGCAAAGTTATATGTGCAACTTTGCTGTTTGAGAGCTTTTAAAGTTGCTTTTATATCCGGAGTTTTGCGCAGCAAAAGCTGTCAAGACCCGAGGATGCAACTCCAAAAGCTGCATGTACAGCACTCAATCACAGCGCAACGTTGGAACACGTCATGCATGACATCACGCCCATGGGAAAACTTGGAGCCCAAACATATTGCCGTCGCTTCAAAATGACGGACTGCGATTACAGGAAGAATACGAGATATTTCCGAAATTTTTTCAAAGCAGAAATAAAGTTTTTATATAAATGCATTAATTTCATGCGGCAGAATTTTGCAGAGAGTTTGATAAACCTCGATATTTGCAATTTTTCACCGCATCAAACAAAACAATAATTGCTGTCAGTTTGCCACTTTCTGAACAAAGCCACGGGACATCATTGTTGGCAATTCCCATTGAAATAATAGCGGCTGTTGATCATTGTTCTTCGTGTATCGCATTATTGCCTTCCCCTGCGAATACAGATCGGCTAATAAAAGTATCGCATTATTCTGTTTTGTTGGCGTTAATTGCAGTTCCTGTGTTGTAGGCCAGCACCGCAATTTCCGTGACATATTGTCAACTGAATATCGTCATTGCAATTCGTCCTCTGCTTCGTGTTTTTCGCACGGTGGCGCTCACCAAGCTGCATCGTTTTCTCCCATAACTGTCGTTTCCAACTTTCCTGCGTCCAACTGTTTCACCGAGTTGTACAGCAAAAGCTACATCGTATTCACCCCGCTTTAGTTTGTTAATTGGAACTAATAGGCAAAAATTATTGAATTTGTTCAAATAATGTTGTTTTGTCATTGCTGTTGCGTCTCATGCAGTAACGGGAACAGTTAGGGAAGAATAAATCATAAATAATATTTAAACAATTGCAATAATTATTAAATAATAACAAATTTACAATTTTTCACGGTAAGTTACTTATTCCATAATTTAGAACAGCTAATGCGATAACCGAACTGAGAAGCAGAGATTATATCGCCATCGAAGTGAACCTGATCCCAGTAGAAAAGTATTAATATCTATTAAGAGAGAGGAACAGATATAAAATATGAAAGTCATAAAAACAAGCCTATTTCTCAGCGAGCTCAGTAAAAATATGGAAAATGATTCAGCGGAAGAAGAGAGAGAGAGAGAAAACGAAAACAAATGGTAATTCAACTGCAGTGATATATCCATCTTTAATGTAAATTATTATATATGTAGATAATTACTTTTGCAATTGCATAGTTAACCTTAAAATTATGAAAAACAATTAATGCCGAAGTTTGTTTGTTTAATTATAGAGAAAAATAATTTGATAAAACTGATATGGAAATTAAAGTATTGGTTAGAATATGCAATAACAGATTCTTTTGACCTGCAAGAAACATCTTATGGTAAAATCAGGTTCTTACTTTGATCCCGAAGCCAAAGAAAGTTACTAGTAGGAATGCTGAGATTTAGTTGTTTTGTTTTAGTTTTTTTTTCTTGGTTTCTTTGCTTTCTGTCTTTTCATTTCTGTCCAAAAAAATTGCTTTGAAAAATATGTAAAGATAATAACACAGATTCCAATAAAGAAATATTGTCGATATGTTTTTCTACTTTAAAAAGATCACTGTTAATTCATTTCTACAAAGCAGGTAATTTAATAATAATTTTTTGCTTTCCAAGACTACTTTAGAAACAAACAAAGTAATGAAGAAACAACAGCTGCTACTACAGTTCTTTCCTTGTAATTTAGTTTAGAGTTTTTAAAAATGAAAACAGTTGAAAACTAACAAGAATTGAAATTTTATACACAGATATATATAAAAATTAATTTTTCTTTGTTTGTTTGCTTGTTTCTCCCGAATACACTCCGAAGCCCTTTTACATATCTAGACCAAACTTTAGAGAGTTACTCTTTAGGATTCTGCGCAAAAGATAGGCTACCTTAGAACGGCCTGAACCCTTATATTTAAGGCGCCTCTCGGGCCCCCTCCCCCCCAAGTCTATTGCAAAAAATGAAAAATTCGCTCTCCTGTGGGGGCCGGGAAACCACAGTTGGCTTGGTGGAAGGCGACACTGCTACCTAAGTCTCCCAACCCCGACCGACACCGGGCCCTTATATTTAGGGTCCCTTCTCAGGCCCCAAATTCTATTGCAAAAAGAGAACAATCCGATCCCCTTTGGGGGCAGGGACACCACACTTGGAAGGGGGAAAAGCAACACAAGGGCATAAGTGTCCCTCCCCCATCGACATCGGCCCCTTATATTTAGCACACCTTCCAGGCCCCCTAAGTCTATTGCAAAAAGTGAAAAATTCGCTCTCCTATGGGTAAGGGACACCACATTTGCATGGGTGAAAGGCGAAACGAATACCTAAGTGTCCCACCCCGACACCGGGTCCTTTCTTGGGCACCGGTAATCAAATTTATAGGGGTATAGTTGAATAGTTTAGCAGATTTTTTTTTGTCAAGACACAATAAGACAAAGACACATAATATTTAAAAGAAATATCTTTTATTTAAAGTATTTGAATACTTGAGATTATATATCTTCGAATTGCATTCAGTAATAAAATAATTAAAAGTTCTTTAATTATCGAAATAGTTCTTGATAAAGTTTGTAACTGGAAACAGGCTGAATATTCAAACACTGGTTGAATTCAATTCCATGATTTCTCCGTAAAATAAATATCTGCTCGATATTTATTTTTCCTCTTTAACTGCAACTGGATAAAAATCATTAACACTTGAAGACAGGTAATATTTTCTTTCACACTAATCACTTTTGGAACACTGTACAAAATATTAATATGCACTTAATTTAATTTGAAATTAACACAGTATTTCAAATTCACTTTTCACTGAATCACTAAAATAAAACTTTTTTTATATCGCTGCTCATCTTGATAATTACGACAATTAAAACTTTTAATTATCGTGTTAATTAAGTCTTTAATAGTTGTTTTCTGTTAAATTTAATTTCCTTGAAAAACTAATTCTTCTCGAATAAATAACTTTGAATTTATTCGCTAAATAAAAGTCTTTACTTACAGCTCTTTAAGTATCTAGTTGTTTTGAATCTTCATATGTATCCTTCAGGTAATGCTCGTTCCTTTTGCACATAATTTAAATCCCGTTAATAATGAAGTTTGCTTCAACTCGAAGACCTTCTATTTCAACATTATGAAGACTCCACAAATTGTATTTACAATGACGCTTTGTTCGCTTGACTTCGGTTCCGTTCAGCGAGCATATGATTTGCCTCATCAGCTGATTGAAGTTTTTCCCACAATTCCGTTCGCTGACTGAAACAGTTGAACTTCGTAATTTTCCACGTTGCCGACTGCAATTGCCTCTCTTCGTGACTGCAATAGTTTGGTTGACTATTTGTACCTTTCTTCTCAGTTTCACCACAATGTGTTTAAGCATTTGCTGTCTTCACTCTTCGTTTTTCAGCCTCTGATGCTGATATAACTTCTGGGCAACTTCTCTGGTTCTTCGTAATAATATTCGTCGTTGTATCGACTGCTTTAACGGTCGACTGCAGTAACGTTTGGCTGCTCCTGCTTCACCAAGACACGAGCCAATCGCTCCTCCACCAATACTCTCAAAACGAAGTTCAAAGCTTTCTTATATAGCGATTTTGATGATGACGTTGCAGCATTCAAATTTCAACATTTCCATAATTGGACTTAAATTTTATTTCAAGCCTACGTAAATAATTAATTAATTTATTTTTATAATATTTACTAAATAAATTCTCTACAAAACTTAACCTGTTTGCTAGAGAATGCTTAAATTGGAAAATCCGCTCCCGTGTGAGGGGCAGGGGCACCACATGTGGGTGGGTGGTAGGCGATACAAGGGCCTAACACCCCCGACCGACACCCAGCCCTTTCTTTCTTTGAGTGGCATTGCAACGCATGCAGGTACAGCTAGATAGATATATATGTTATGTACTAACACCACTTCATTCACTCTTCTACTTTCCTTTACTTTATGCAAATATACGATAATTCAATTGTTTTTCCTTTTAATACAGATAAGTAGACTATCGAATGTAGTCGAATAAGTAGACTATCTATTAACATAATAGAGTGATTAACCTCCTTCCATCCCACATTTCGGAGCTGATAACAATGAAATTTTATGGTCACTTTGGAAGAAACATAGATATACCTTAGTCACAGAAACAAACTCCTGGCAATGTACTATGAAGGAAAAGGTGTAAGGGCATACCCAGAATAGGTATGTGAATACAAGAAAGATTTATGGATAAGTGGATTTATGGTTGTGGCAGGTTATTGCTGTAATGGCAAGTTAAAGGTGAGAAAACTTGCACTGAACGCAAACATTAATGCAGCTTTTTATCAGACAAGCATTCTTGACCCTATTTACTGCTAAGAAATTTCATCCTTATTTGCTGAGGCTTCAAATGTATGGATCCACCAAAATAAGGCTTCCAGTGGCATTCATGCAAACGATGGAAGCTGAGACACGGATTCACGCTATACCATTTTCCTTAATTCCTGTAAAATCCCCATGGATTCCTACCTCTCCCATGCATTTCTTTGATTTCTGATGACTTTAAAAGAGCCTTCTCAAGAAGACGATCCAAAACAATTGGTGGCCTATGGAAAATGTCCAAAGAAGAGTGGGATAGTATTGATCTTACCTGTCTTCAAAGGAGTCTGCTACAGTGGAAGTTATGTTATAGAAGGATAGTACAGGAACACGGTAAACACAGAATTTGGCACCATGGTATTTTTGTAACTGTTTGAACCAGCAAAGGTTCCCACTATAAACATGAATCAAACTCTATATATCATCTGAAATGGCCCATCGTCTTTGTTAATGATGCCAAAATTTTTAAAATATGTCTTAATGAACTTAAAAAGAAATGCATTGAAAGCTCCAGCATATACTTGTTTTTTAAATCGTGCAGGGAGACGTGTCAGTTCTCGATCTCAGCGGATGTCAGGGATTTTTTCCAAGCTAAATTCTCCTCTAGATGAGTCCTAAGGTCCACCCAGCTCTTTGTTGAATGTATAGCCGGGTTTCTTTCCCGGAGGTATAAGCAGGCGAGCGTTGGATAGTATCTCAAGAGCCTCAATTGGCCATTTTGGGACTCAGTGAGATACGTCTATTTATCTATCCTATCATACATTCGCAAAACAACGCAATCACCTTTCAAAGCTTTCTTAGACTATTGATTATTATTTAATCAAAATATCTTGATCCTCCATTATTTTTTGTTTGAAATACTCCGTGATTTTAGAGAAAATTGAGTATGACTTTTGTAGTTTAGCAGATCGAAACTGTTCTTTGTAACCATCTTTTTAATGCTTTCTTTTTTCTTTAATACTGAAATTTATAATTTCTTTTTTAATTTCATTCTTAAAATAATTTTTTTTAAATGTTTGAAAAATCGCACACATTTGTGTGTTTGTTAAAAAAAAATTATACATTAAAGTTTTTGTCACCACAGCATGAAGAATGGAAAAACTATTTGTAAGAAATAACAAACAAGAATTTTATAAAAAGGGAGTATGAATATAATATAGATAGGAGAAATTAAGAATGAATGTGAAATCTGACGTTATTTTCACAGCTTTTTACATGTAAAAATTGAAACACATCTAAAAATCACATTTTAAACATAACTGAAACGTATCTAAAGCGTTATCTATCTATTAATAGGCCTACCCATTAAATTGTAACTCATCAGAATGATACAAAAAATAGCAAAACTAACTTTCTTGCAATATATATATTCCGTAACAACTATGAAACTAACACCAAAGAAATAGTTTGTAAAGAACTCGTTTCGGACTACTGCGTTCCAGCCTTAGAAATTGACAACTGCCATATAACGTAAGTAAAGTAAAAGTAGCACTAAAGTAGAAAAAAAATAACAACATGACATGCCATATAACAAATTTTGAAACTATAGTATTATAAAAAAATATTAAAAAAGCACTCACTGAAATGGCTAAGAAAAAGCTATTCATAAAAACGCACTTCACTAGGAAATCCTAAATGACATCAAAAACTCCAAATGCAACAAAAGAACATCCTCAGAGAAACTCACAAAAAAAAACAACAGATTTCAGAAACCATGGATGACAGAAGAACTAATAAGTGAAATAAATCAAAGTTAAAAATATTAATGTGCGCTGTTAAGATAATAATAGAGTACGCTGATGCACATGTTAAAGAAAGTTAAAGTACCCCCAACTGCAGGCCTATACAGGCCTATCGGGGCGCAGGAGGTCAGGCTCCAACGATGAGAACCACGGGACAATGTTGGGGTGGGGTGGTCAGCCCGACGCCCGCCCGCCTTTAACTCCCGGGAAAGAAACCCGGTACCCATTGTAGAGAGGGCTGGGTAGACCCTAGGACCCGTTTGGAGATGAAAGGAGTGTGGTAAAATCCCGTCCTCCGCCGATGCCGGGAATCGATCCCACCACCTCCAACCCGCAGCCAAGCGCCCTGACCACTTGACTATCGGGCCCACTGATGCACATGTGCTAGATAGAAATTATTATAAATACATTAAAAAGACGACTAATTTCGGTTCGAAATGAATCTTTATCAATGAATAAAATTGTAATATGCCTTTAGAAAAGAGACGAGGTGTGAGGAAAGTAATGTAATCAAGGCGGCGTGGGCTGCTAAACTATTCGTATGTGTGTGAGTGCTAAGTGAATGATGACGTGTGGGTCCTATGGCTAGGAGCAGCTTTATTAGAATGACTGGGACATTTGGGAGGGGGGAGAGAGAAAAAAAAAAATTTTTTACCCTTCTTTTTTTTTTCTTTTTTCCTAATTCTCTTTTTTCTCTTTCTTTTCTTCCTTTTTTCTTCTATTCTTCCCCTTTCCCTTCTGTTTCTTTTTTTCTTTTTTTAACTGGGAAGAGAAACAATATTTTTTTCTTTTTTGTGATGAAACCCGTATTTTTGAATGTTTTGGACTGATATGCATTTATTGAAACATGACGGGTCTGTAAGAATATGAATCGATTCTTTACATTTTCGCATGAAGTGATTTTTTTCTTTACAGATTATGGAGGGTTTAGTGAGATTGATATGATGCTGTGATTGTGAGAGTGCGATGCCATGTTATAATTGAAATCTTTGTTGTCAATAGCGTATTTATGCTGGTAAAGCCGTTGTGAAAGCTTTTGTCGCATTTCGCCAATGTACTTGCAACGGTATTCCTGACAAGGGACAGAGTAAACGATTCCTTTCATGGAAAGGATATCTTTGTCGTGGAGTTGCTGATTGTTGTGATTAAAAATTTGGAAGAGGTTATTATCAGAAGGGAAGATAAGTGCAATGTTGAAGGGCGGAGAATTTTTTTAATGGCTATGTGGACAAATGGGGATGGTACGGAAAGGAAATATATTTTAACGGAGTACGGGTGTCTAGGGTTTCGTTGTGATAATAAGAACATACGGCATGGGCTGTATGTTTGTTCACGAAAAGTGGTGGTTAATCATTGACCAAAAAAAATGCTACGAATTTTCCTGATCTCTGCTAAGAAATTAAGCAAGTTACTGGAAAGGTTAAAGGCTCTTATGACAGCCATGTTGATATTGTTAACTTTGAAGGCAATGGGTGAAAAGGAGTGATAATTGAGTGATGTACTGATGGGAGGGTTTTCGGTAGACTGATATGTGAAAACTAGAGTTTATTTGTTGAACTTTAAAGTCAAAAAATGAAATAAAATGTTTCTCTTTGTCCTCTAGGATGGATAGTGGAAATGGCATTTAAAATTGCGTGGAGGGGTCACTATAAAAAAGCAGGTCGTCGACGTATCTGCAATATAAAAGGATACTGAGTTTTTGTTGATCGTATATAACGAATGCCATGTCTTCAATGAATGTCATGGGAATTTCTGCCAAGATGGCGGATGCCGAGAGACCCATGAATAGACCTATTGTTTAATTATATACTTTCTCATCAAAAATAATCTGTAGAGAAAAAAATCATTTCCTGCGAAAATGTAAAGAATCGAATCATATTCTTACAGATCCCTCATGTTACAATAAATGCATATCAGTCCAAAACATTGAAAAATAAGGGTTTCACCATAAAAAAAACTTCATATTGCTTGTCTTCCCAGTTATATTAAAATTAAACCTAAGGGGTATATACTTATTTAACAACATGAAAAGTAATTAACAAAATTAAAAAAAAAAAACAGATACAATAACGCTATTAAGACATTAAGGAAGATATAAATGAAAATCTAAAAAAACGAAACTTTCAACCTTACTATCAATAGATCTCACCAAAGCATTTGAATCAATCATGGTATCTAACTCCTAAACTTTAGAGAAATTTGGTATAAGATGGCTTATGTTTAAGCATTATCAGGAACTATCTCACAGAGAGACAAATCACCGTTAATATCAGCTACATCTCGAGTTAACAATTAAAAACAAAAAATGGGCGTACCACAAGGATCCATTCAGGTCCCACTTTATTTATTATTTACTATGAGCTTACAAAGTACCTAAAACACTCAAAACACACTCAAAACAGTCAATGATTTAATAGAATAAAATATGATAAAAATATAAATTCAAGATAACAGAGAACTGTAAGAAGATTTCAGATAATATATAATACTGGATACTTCCTAACAAATTACTGATTAATGAAAGAAATACGTATATTCTTAGGATACACACAAAAAACCGGAAAACCCAATTATCAGCCGAATATCTGTTTTCGTACAAATGGTTGCTTATGTAATAGAGCCCACAACTGTATTAACTGTCAAAAAAAAATAATTATAAAAATTCTAAAACATCTAGATATTACAATAAATAATACATTCACAAGGAATCTACAAATCAAAGAAATTTATAAAAATTAAACACAATTGTGTTCATCTTTTACTATGCAAGAAATATATAATCAATCGAACATAAAATCATCTCAGACTTCGCATTCTTCGATTGTATCTAAATTCTGCAAATACCATAAAGACAAGGACATTAAGAAAGAATCTAAAACTAATAAACTGTCACCAAAAGGAAATTTTAAAACCAATTCTCAACAATTAAAATATATTAATAATCTTAAAAAGAAGTATTTATTGAGAAATATAAAATACTGAAACCATATCATAAAACCCAATATATTTTAACAGTAAAGATTTAGTACAGCTTGATTTCCGAATGGAGAAACATTAGAAAAAATAATTATAATCTAAGAGATCGCAATAAAATTAGAATAACCGAAAGTTAACAATAATTATGAAAAACTGCATTCATGTATGGGTGAAAAAAAAATTATAAAACAAAATTAGCAAAAACAAGATTTGGTCATTTTCAAAATCGAAATTTTCAAAAAAAGGGTTAATTAACATTTATTAATCATGTTAATAAATGATTAATAATGATTAATTGTTTTGAGATAAAAATTGAAAAATTTAAATAAGTATTTAAAAAAAAGCATAGTTATTAATCCATTCTAGAAGCTGTAGAGACTTCACCACAGGTAGTAGCAATTTTAGGATAATTCAAAGGAAAAGAAAATATGTATATACATGTAATTTTAATTTATGGAACTACAATTAACTACATTTATACTCTTTTCTATATCTCATGTATAGTATAACTCATTTTTTAATGATATTTTTTTTTATATCTGTAATATATATCATTTATATCCATATAATCTATTTTATATTCAAATAGTTGTAAATTGCTAACAAACACAGGAGACTTGAGTTTTTAATGGAATTGAAATCTACATCAAATGTAGCAATTCAAATAAAAATAAAGAAAAAAAGTTCTAAATTAATGGACAAAAATTTGAACTAACCGATGAGAAGTAAAAAATTCACGTTCACTGACTAACAAATAATCTCTAGGACAGGTGACGTTTGGAAAATTAAGACAAAATATGATCAGATCTACTTATTTCAAGTGTCGGATGTGAAACGGATTTTTTTTTAATTAATTACATTTTGAATTCCAGTTAAAGTTTTAAAACAGTCTGTTTGTTTTAAATTTATCTTCTCACTAGATTTGTTAGACTGCATCTAATTTTCCTATTGTGTAGTTTTTTAATGCTGTGAAACTTGGCAGATTACTAATGAAATGTGACATTTAATTGCATCAGTTGTTGCAAATAATATTCCTAATAAATTCTGGAGTATTCTCGATTAATAAACATATGAGAGATTTAGTAACAAAGATTTCAAACATATCGACAATTTTTATTTTCATTCTAAACTGATTTTCTTCTTCATCTGATCATTTAATGGAAAAGATTTAGGGCCGAGTGCACCAACCAACAAACGAAGCAGTCATTAGTTAAGGAGCCGTTACTGAACAACCGGCCATCAAATAGGAGTAGCAGTGCACCAACGACGATTTGCCAGTCATTTACTGATAGTCGCTAACAATCTAACGTGTTTACAAAAGTGGCTGCGATTGGTGAACAACATTTGACGCCATTTCTGATTATTTTGCGCATGTGCAATCACTATTGTAAAAATGGACGCTATGATGTAACTATAAATAAAGATTATGATGCCACAATATTTTTATTGAAGTTTTTAGATTCTAAAGAAAAAAAATAAAAAGTGAAAGAAGTTATTTATTGTCCAGAAAAACAAATTAATTTGAATTATGAGAGAACTCTAATCAGAATTTACAGCATTTTTCTATACATTACTCTCCTTTTCATTGTAATAATTTATTTTCATTATTCAAGGGTCTCCTTTTTTTTCATAATAAAACAGTATTAAGATCTCGCAAAAAAACTTCAAAAGTTGCTTTATCCAAATGTAAAATTCATTTATTAAAATATTTAATACAATTTTTATAGTGAATTTTGAAATCGTTCAAATCATTTTGACTCATCCGGTACAATGGTTAAATTTTCAAAGATATTAACAAATAAAACTTTTTATTTATTTATTACTATTATGTAGCTTCCTTTTGTAACTTCGTCTTGCCTAGTATTTGATAATTAAGAATAATAGTAATAATATGTAAACGCTAGAAGACGTACATACAACACTCTGCTGCTCGGCACAGGGAACCATTGAGCACTGGGTATGAACAACAACACATATCTCCAACTGCACGGCAACAAGAATACAGCTCCCCTTGGAGACGTCGCCTAGAGGACCGCATCAGCGATCTTAGAGGACATATCCAGGCTCACACAATACTGTATAGGAAACAAAATAAAGATACTAATTTCCCAGATAAAGAAGATATTCAAACCTATAAATGTCCTTGGCCTGAAGTATTGTGCAATGCAGTTGAGGACGCATTTCGAACCATATGCTCCAAAAATGTCATGTAGGACGTGGCGGCGTATGAACTTAGGTGTACAGCAAGACGGCGAACAAAGACGCTGTGAACACTTAATGTGTAAATATTTTCTTAAAATATGACTGAGGGTACGGGTACTTCCCGGCCACACTGCGCAATGAGAAAAAATTCTACATATCCCTTACATCTCCCTCTACTACACCAAGCAATCCCACCAACGAGGCATTACATTAATACTGGTCATCTCTGTCGCCCAATTCCATTCCCCACAATGACAAAGCACCATGGATTTCAGAGGAACACCAACTCACTGAACACCTATCCTTTACGCCCTTCCATGCGTTACATTACTCGCCGGTGTCCATTACATTACATATTATATTTAACTCGCCAGTTTCCGAATTGTTAAAATTTGGCGGCTCATCAGCGATTTAGCGACTGTTAAACCCTTAACGAACTTTGGTGCACAGAAAATGTCACTTGATCGTTGATTTAACAGCCATCAAAGTTAACGACGGTTTGGTGCAACTCGGCCCCTAATGACTTATTATTCAACTTTTGTATTTTTATTAGTGACCCTTATGGGTGCTATGCCGTGCTGGGGTGGTCGTGTGGTCTCGGCGGCGGCCAGTGCGCCAGTACCTGGGTTCGAATCCCGGCAGTGGCATGGCTGTTTCAATTTCCTTTCCTGTGTTGTCCAGCCTCTTCTTCAATTCTCTTCGGTCTGACGTCATTCCTTAATGGCGTCCTGGGGAAGGCCACGGGAAACCACCCCAGTATCTTTCCCTTGAAATTCTAGGGAGTCTGCTAGGGGTTCGCCATCTTGGGAACACCAGCGCTCCCTGGAACACGGAGGCTTCGGATACGAAGCGCGCACTTCGGTGCGTACCGGCCATACATACATATGGGTGCTATTCCTTCCCTATCAACTTCCGAACGGAAGGTCGGATCGCGAAACGTACTTCACCATCGTGTTCAGAGGCCGAAACACCGTAGGAATGCGATATTTGTGTTTCTTATGTGCAAATAATTTCGTCATATTGTTGGCCGACTGCACCAAACTTTCGTTAACTTTGATCGCTGCTAAAGCAACGATCAACTGACATTTTCTGTGCACGAACGGCTAACTCGCTGATCAGATGGCAACTTTTTGCAGCTCGGAAAATGGCGAGTTAAATTTGCTGAAATTCAATAAAAAATCTCCCGTCAGCCCAATGTTGCAATGTTTAAAAATGGCTGGCGTCGGCATCGATTGAAACCAATTCTTGTGATTTTAACGACGAAATAGCTGTATTTATTCCTATTTAATATTCCGTAAATAATGTTGCATAAGTTTACTTACTGTGAAGATTCTTATCGGGACATATCATATCGACAATAAAAAATTCTGTCTACGTGTATTGTTTCTAATCAATGGAGGTCATTTTCTAACATACTGCGCCTATGCACAGAAATCCGGAAGTGACGTTCATTGTTGTTAACCAATCGCAGTCTTATAAACACTTTAGATTCAACAGCGAACATCAGTAAATGATTGCTAATTTTTTGTTGGTGCACGGCATCTATAACTTAACGGACTGTTATTCCCTATCGGTTCGATAACTAACGACTGCTTCGATTTCTGTTGGTGCACTCGGCCATAAGAGTTTTAAATTGTTAAGTTGAGTCTTTTTTTATTATTTTTTTATATTTCGGAGATTCCTTTTAAATATGTGAATTATCACTGTTTATTTTTTATAAGAAAACTGAAGTATTTGTAGAGGATAGAGTAAAGGATTCAGAGGGTTTTGAGTTTGAATCCCAGCTTTCAATACAATTTACTTATTATTTATTTATTTTTATAATTTCGGAGATTCCATATTTATTCAACTAATATTTTTCGAAATTGATTAGGCAAACATTCAATCTCCGCGCTGGTTTATTTGGTCGTTCTTAATTTTAAGTTTTACCACAATTTTTGTTTTGAATTTATTATATAAAACATTTAAGTTTTAAAGTCAAAATGATTCGGGAATTTTGTTTTTCTTCATTTGGTTTTGTATTCATTCGCTGCATTATTGAAAATTCCATCAAATAAACTGATAAGATTATGAACAGAATTCTTAATATTTGTGGAATTAAACGGTGATGACGTAACAAAAAAGATCTTTTATCACTGTAAGTTCAATTCGAACATTTCAAAATATTTTTTTTAAGAAGAACATTTGAATTTCGAACAGCTAATTTTATTTTTTATGTGTTTGGTTTAATTGTTTTATTGCACAGTTAGGCTTCATAACTCATTCAATCCCTTCTAAACAAACCCTACATCCCCTTCCTACTTTCAAAAGTGACCTTCGAACTGAGTCTCTTAAACGGTTACAAGGGTTTCGTTTTTTAATTTTTTAAATTTGGATACCCAATTGAAAATATTAGTAAGGTTGGTTTAATCTCCATCACTACATTATCTCCAAAAAAAAAATAATCTTATTTGTATTTATTAGCAGGGCTTTTCTTCTAGAAAAAAATAAAATGGAGTAACTGGTATTTTGCTTAAATGTGAGACTCATAGTCACTTTTAGAGAGAACTAAGCACACAAAGCTATTGAATTATATAAACTATTGCTTTAGAAATACTAAAATGCTTTTCTAGACTAACTTTTTTTATAAAATCGTATCATAATTACTGTCAAAAAAAAGATATGAGAACGAGGTTTCTGGACTGAAAAAAATGTCCTGGATATTAATATTGTTACTGCGTTCCACAGTTGACTTTACGATAATTCTGAATCTTCACTACATCATAAAACCAGAAGAGGAGTTAAGAAAATCCCGTTATTTATGTGTTTTAATTTGAAATTACATTTCGAAAGTTAATGGTGTAATCAAAATGAATAAATTGATAACTAGTCTTTTTCAATAGGATATTTATAACTAAAACTTACCAAAGGCTTCTTGAAGAAGAGAGAAGATGATGAACAAGTACAAGATGGTTATCATTTGCTGGAAAGTCATGTTGGTGGTTCGCTGGAGAGGTGTTGTACGTGGCTGATGTTCAGGATGTTTGGTTCCTTATGAGGAACGTTTGAAGGCTTTATATTACCATTTACTATTTAATAGTTGATGCGGAGGAGTAGGGAGCAAGTGTTCCTGATAGTTTTTGCGACTGGTGAAACTAGTTTTTATTGTAATTACGGTCTCTAGAAATAGAATTCCAACAGCTTGTGATGCTTCAGTCTATTATTATAGAACAGGATATTGTCAGGATTTTAATAAAACTCTGATGCTTCTTAAAGGGGACCTTTCGTCACCCAGCAAATATCCAGGCAGTCTAATTCCTGACAGGTTCGATGAAGCATGTCTGATGTGTGGGATATATCTCTTTTATTCCTGACATTAACAAATAGAGATAATAAGAATAACCAATAGTTAAATGAATGACATATACTTGTACAAAGATTTCCCTTCTTTGGTTCAAATAAATGAAGACACTGGTATTCGTTTAACTATAAGTTTATAACTTTTGTAAATTATCTAAAATTATATTTGTTTTAATAATCTATCTATGAATTCTTGTTCATAATAACTTCAGTGCACAGATTCAATGTTCCTACTGTTTCAACAGTTACTATAGTTGAATGATGAATACCTGTATCATGTATTATTACAATAGTTCACTAACGAGGTTTTCTTTCTTTCCTTTATTGAAACTTCTTGTTTCCCACTATCATCAACTTCTAAGCTTTAATGTTAGTACTGAGGATTGCTTTTCTAAATTCACATTCAAAGTCACTATGTTGAATTTAGTACTTTAAATGCGTAATCAAAATTCAGTTCTTGTTCAATTCGTTTTGTTTCGTATATCAGCATGTCTTGTGTAATGTAAAGAAAATGAGCACTTACTTGTATTTTCCTTAATAAGATATAATGACTCACAGTTGTTCGATGTTTCAATCAAATCACTGATCCAAGAACATTGAAGGAATATCGAACGTTCCTGAACGAAATCAATATAGAAAACATGATATTTTATCTTAGACATATATTAGGACTATTTCTTCTGGAAAAAACATTATAAAAATAAGATTAATATATCTTGATATTAATCACAGATATCGTACTGATAATGAACACATATATCTGAAGATTAAGTTCATTGTACATTTAGATGTTATTCTATCGTTGAGATTTCCTTGACTCTCATCATCCTTCGACATTTTGAAGATCTGCTTCTCTTGCGTCTAACCTCAAAAGCTCCTCTCTTTTTTAACAAAACGATGTCCAAAGCTCATAATCGTCATTAACTAATATTTGTTCTCATTATAATCTGTTTCTTCATCGCTTTGTCGTGATCAATGTATATTATTTCTCAGTTACGTCATTGTTTCACATTGTCTGATCTGCATGTTTTAAATTGCCTAAATTCGGATAGTGAACATAAGGCAACTAACTTTAATTCCGAATCACACGATGCAATGACTTGCACTGCGTGGGTGATCGAATTCTTTGATATCATTGATGCATCTGGTCAGTTGTATAAGTATACACTGATTTTCACGTACCCTATTACGAAAAAGTTACTTGGTGTCACCCAGGCTATGGAGGCGATCACAGCGGATTTACTCCATCGAACCTGGCAGCAATATGTATAGTAAACCGGATGTGTGCAGGGTGACGAAATATCTGCACATTGAGGTGTTTGAGTAATGGACATCAAACTTGGGCAGCTGCAACTCCAATTGAGAGATATCGTGATTGTCTACATTAAGCAATACAGAAAATACATGTCTTTGAAATCCCACCATTCTTTTATGTATATTAGTTTTAGGCATTCAAAAGGTCAGATAGAATCTGTCATGATGGTGAGATGTAGCCAGCCTTTCTTTACACCAAAGCGTAGTAATTTTGGAATATATAATTGCTGTGCCTATAATTTGCAAATACTTGAAATATAGGGGAAAGTCGGGTAAGATGACGAACTCGGTATTTCTCCGACGCATTCATAGATAGGAGCACCTGTCCAAGCACTTTCTGAGACTCAGGTGATTAGTAACGAAGTTCACTGCAAAGGATGTCGTCAAGTTTGTTTTGCGAGCAGTAGCGACCAAGATGTGTTTGTTTCCCGTGCGTTTGTAATTTTTCGACTTCACAGCGTAAGGAAATACTCGAGTACGTTAAGTTGATTTTGCTCTTTCATAAAATATTCTCAAAATACAACTCATAATGTAAAGAACCATGTGTGGCGAAGGTTGTTTACGATAAGCTGCGGTAATGATCAATAAGTTCTAAACCAAATTGGCGGCGTGGGGTAAGATGACGAATGGCAGGGCGGGTAAGATGACGAGAAGTTTGCTTAGTTTGTCATCTTACCCAACATGTTTTTTGAGTAAGTTTAATGAATAGCTTTTGTCCTATTCTAAAAATTAATTTTGAAACTGAATTTTAGTTGTTTTTTTTTTATTTTATTTTATATGCTCATGTATGCATGTTTATCTACGAATGTTTTAGGTATTATAAACAACATGCCACGAAATTATAGAAGGAAAAGTCAGGGGAAAGTAGGATAAAGAGACAATGAATGCAGCTATTGATGAAGTAAAAGATAAAACCTCAAGTTTAAATGCTGCAGCAAAGAAATATAACGTGGCAGAGCCAACACTAATGTTCTTCTAAAATTTTGTTGTACCTAATTGTTCAAAGTTTTGTTTCATTACGAGCAATCTGTTATTATAATTTAACTGTTTCATCTTTGACATTTCTCATTCATGCCACACGATAGTAAGTGAAATTGTTTCACTACATTTTTAAAATAAAATGTTTCTATCTTAATGTATTACTTTTATCTGTTCCTCATCTTATCCAACCCCCCTTCGTCATCTTACCCCTTAGGTGTGGTAAGATGACGAAAATGACTCTTTTTAATTTGGTGAAATATTTTTCATAATTTGAGAGGGTAAAACAGCGTTTCATATTTTTTTATTGAACATAAAGGTTACAAGAAGTGTCCTTTCAAATTTCGGGTTTTAAACCACTTGCTATGTCGAGGGAAAAAATCTGAAGCTTAAGTTCGTCATCTTACCCAACCTTACCCTATTTTATAAGGTTTCTAATCACTTTAATGTCTTAAAACTAATATCTACGTATTTCAAAACTACTTTTATTTTAAGTCTAAGTTTCATCTTTTAATGATGTACGATTGAGCAAAATGAATTTATGAATGGTTAATGGTCAGATAAATTTTTTGGATGTTTGAGAGATTTTTTCCTGGAACTGAGAATTACTTTTGCTCATTATAGTTGTTGAGAGCAAAAAGTGGAAGGAGGAAACTGCTGCATTAATTGAACCTAGAACCAGGCGTGTTATTTATTTGAGTGCTTTGAACAATATGATTTCTGAATAAGATTTATGATTTCTGAATAATATAGTCGCTGAGCTTACATTGTACTTTTTAAATATAATTCTTGATGTTCCTAACATTCATACTGTGTTGAAAAGATGAAATTTTCTTGTTTCAAACCAAGCAAGTTTTTATGACTTTATCCCGTCTTCAAGTCATTACATCATGATATCAATCCTCATAGTTGAGAATAGTTTAGAAGTTCTAAATTAATTTCATGAGAAATCTTTGGAAACTATTTAAGGACGAATCAACAAAGTCCTTATAAAGTTTTAACACACTTATGGCTGCTTTACAAGCTCTCGAAAACTTGCCATTTGTCAGTTTACATATGTCAGTGATAAGTCTCGTTTTGCTCTCGTTAATATCGCGATTACAAATACTGTTGATTTTGCAGCTTTTGTTTTGTTATTAATTCCAACACATTCTTTAGGAGTCATAAAGGAAATGGAAAAAAAACGTCCTGTCGGAAGAGAAAGTAGTAGATCAAGGCTTGAATGGAAACCACGGAAAAAAAATAACATTCAAATTTTAGAGTGAACTTAGCATCTCATAGATTTTCCAATAACTTTTTTCTCGCCGATAAGTGCGCCTGTAATTACTAATAGATAATGCAATATTAGAATAACAACAGTTTGAGAGAAACAAATAAAACAATAAGTTTAGGTCCCCTCCCCCGTAGGGAGGTGCTATTAGATTTCTCATATTTGTGTCTTTGTGTAACGTTTTCCTCAGTCCGTGTATAGGAGCTAGTATAAATAGTTGGAAGATTGGCAAATTCACAGCATTAGAAGACTCTGTTTCCGGTGGGATGATCGACGCATTGTTGCTGTGATCACGAAGACTGGTTGTGTTTATATGTGGAGAGGCGATCAATTTCTTTCTTTAACTAAACCAAAAAAAATCCACTTAGAAAGCACAGAAATATGCTTTCGCAAACCGCGCCATAATCGAATAGGATCCGGGACAGCTGTTTTGTCATTATTAGGAATTCATCAGTCGGATTTACCCTCGATGATAGGCTCAGAATGTACAGCTGTGAGGCTGAATGGAATTTAAAAATAAACTAAACAAATATTAAAGAAAATAATATAATTGAAGGAAAAAAAAGATTCGTGAAATTGCGGACATGCCTAAATCAACTTTGAGTGATATAATTGTAAAATGGAGACGTCGAGGCAATGAACGACAGCTGCACGAAGTGATAGATCGAGAAAACTGACTGACCATAACCGTCGCACCCTGAAGAGAGTAGGGAAGCAAAATCGCAAGTCTCTGTTGGTAGTGATGACGACGGAGTTCAAACATCTGTCGGGCGTTGTCGCTAGCAGGAGGACGAGAGCTAAACTAATTGGGTTTTCACGGCCGTGCAGCCGCTCGCAAGCCGTACATCTCCGCGGTCAATTCGAAGCGTCGGTTGCAATGGTGCAGAAGTCCCGCCACTGGACTGTGGAGGAATGAAAAAACGTTATATGGAGTGATGAACCTTGCTTCACGATCTGCCAATCCAATGGACGCCTGTGGGTTTGGCGCATGTCCGGCGTACGCTTCTTATCCGACTATATTGTGCTAACTGTTAAGTTCGGTGACAACAGCGAAATGGTGTGAGAGTGTTTTTCATGGTTTGGCCTGAGTCACTTAGTTCCTGTGACAGGCAACATGAACTCTGCGATGTATCTGGGTATTCTAGACAACGCTGCCCTCCCAAATCTGTGTCAACAGTTTCGGGAAGTCCCGTTTCTCTTCCAGCAGGATAAATAACCCATACACATACATCGAAGCTTGTGCGGCGTTGTTTTACGACTTGGATATTCCATAAATTGACTGGCCGTCTCAGAGCCCGATCTCAACCCATCTGTGGGACGAAATGAAACGCAGATTACGTGTCCACCTTCCCTGGCAGAACTCACTTCAGCTGTAATGGCCGTTGGAAGTCATATCCTATCAAAACCTGGAGTAAAGTCTTCCCAGACGTGTACAGGCTGTCATCGATGCAAAAGAGGGATCGACATCATATTAATAGATGACTCAGGAGCCCCCGCGTCCCGACCAAGAGGTGTCCTGATACTTTTGGCCATATAGTGTATATCAGTTGATAAAACATTAATGTAGCCGATGCACCTGACTAGGTAAGAACTATCTAATTTATTAAACGACTGCAGTTTCGAATTCATATCTGAGCATTCTTTTTCAAGCATTGTTTCAAGTTTTATTATTGTTTATTATTATTTTATTTCCATTATTTGTATTATTGTTTTATTTGCATTATTGTATTATTGTTTTATTTGCAATATTGTTTTATTTGCAATATTGTTTTATTTGCATTATTTGCATTATTGTTTTATTTGCATTATTGTTTTATTTGCATTATTTGCATTATTGTTTTATTTGCATTATTTGCACTATTGTTTTATTTGCATTATTGTTTTATTTGCATTATTGTTTTATTTGCATTATTTGCACTATTATTTTATTTGCATTATTGTTTTATTTGCATTATTTGCATTATTGTTTTATTTGCACTATTGTTTTATTTGCATTATTGTTTTATTTGCATTATTTGCATTATTGTTTTATTTGCATTATTTGCATTATTGTTTTATTTACATTATTTGCACTATTGTTTAATTTGCATTATTGTTTTATTTGCATTATTTGCACTATTGTTTTATTTGCATTATTTGCATTATTGTTTTATTTGCACTATTGTTTTTTTTGCATTATTGTTTTATTTGCATTATTTGCATTATTGTTTTATTAGCATTGTTGTTTTATTTGCATTATTGGCATTATTGTTTATATTTGCATTATTTGCATTATTGTTTTATTTGCACTATTGTTTTATTTGCATTATTGTTTTATTTGTATTATTTGCATTGTTGCTTTATTTGCATTATTTGCATTGTTGTTTTATTTGCATTATTGGCATCATTGTTTTATTTGCTATTGGCAACGCACGTAAAATTATGAGTGTGTATAACAGTTGGATTTTAGAAATTCATTCCTCTTTTCACAAAATTTCTTCTATCCATTTTATTTAATTTAATTAATGAAGTTAAATAAAAACTGAAAACCAGTATTTAAAAATAATAAAATTACAGAAAATTTAAAAACTTAAAATGAAATAGAAAAAAATGAAAATTTTGACAAGCTAAGTTACGAAATGGAGTTTTTAATTAGATAATCAAAAAAAAAATTAAACAAAGAAAATGAAACATGGAATAAAATAAAGAAACATTTAGAATAACGACTTTTAACGATGTCGTCGTTCCATCAAAGATGGGTCAATGCTTATTGTTATAAAACTGATTTGTAGAAGGTTCTGATGATTGTTGTCCAACTGTTTCTACTAATGAATATAAATCATTTTTTTTTTGTTTTAAACTCTTCCATTTTGGAGATCTGCTTCTGTTTCGTTTAATTTCATAATTTCTTTGTTGTCTTTAATGATTTCAAGTTTTCCAGATTACCTTAATTAGTTTTCGATGCATTTCCAAATGTTTTCAAATGTCTCTACGAGAGCAAACGCCATTGTTCTATTTTTTAATGTATAATTTCTTACTGTGCTCTACGTGGGCAATTTTATCGAAGCAAACAAGTTAGTGAAGTCACAGCAGATGCTGAATTTTTTTCCTAATAATTTAGGTTTATGGTTTTGGTAAAAATAAAGAATGACAATAGCAAGGAATTTTATTCCTAGTAATTTAGATTTATCGTTTAGGTAAAAATAGAAGATAGCAACAACAAGAGATTAAAAAATAAAGTTGAAAGAAATATTTAATTTAATTAAAACTGTTTTTTTCATTATAAACAATGAAAACGAAAGAAATCCTAGAAGATAAATTAATACAGGAGAACATAAATAATACAACAACCATGAAAATGAAACAAACTAAAAATTTAAAATTCGTTGACAGACTGACATACACTGTCTGATGGCGAAAATGCCAAACCTGAAGATGTAGATGCAGTGACATGCAAATTGCGAGTGGATGCTCTTATGTAAATTATGCATAAGATTAAAATTTCTGGCAAATCAGAGAAACCGGGAACGTGATATAAGCAGACAACCAGCTTGTCATTTAAGACGTCGTCCTGGCTGTGTCGTCTGAATTGTGTTTTTGCTATTACTGTGTCTGGAGAGTGAACAATGAGTGGTAATGCTTTTAAGACGCTGTCGTAACCGATTTCGTCAGACATATCCGTTGACGAGAGGTTTCATTTTATGTACCACCGGTTCGTCCTTGCGACGGATTGCGGAAGATAAGCAACGTGATGTCACAACCATCAGTCGCATTTGGTGACAGTGGTTCCAGCTAAGAAACGTGAACCGTCGTAGTGTGACCGCATCTCGTAGATGGACAGATTAGCGCATCAGAAGTCATGACTGTAGCACTCTCACAATCCACCAGTGGCCATATTTAGCAAAGAGTTTTGGAAGTTTTGGATGCTTCGATATCAACACATCGCCCCAATTAGCTGCGGCAGGTTTGTTGTCCAGCCCAAGGCAACCTTAACAGTGAACCATCGCTTAGAACGGTGTCGCATGAGTGCTTTGA
>JAFIDM010013911.1:0-33831 GCA_023159025.1 Thereuonema tuberculata
CAGAAGCATATGAATTAGGGAAAATGCTCTAGCCTTCCAACTATCCTTACAAGAAACAAAAAAGCGAGACTGTCTAACAACAAATAAAAACCTCCCATTATTTTATTCCCTTGCCCAACAAACAAGAGAACATCCAACCAAAGGCACTTTTGGGTCTCAAAGGGTTATAAACTGATTGGATTTTTTTTTTTTTTTTTTTATTGTGAATCCATTTTCAGTGGGTTTTGGGCTCAAAGTGTTATGTCAGATCTGTTTTATCTTATTAAAGACTTCACAGAATAATGAACATACAGGTACCTTATGATTTGAAACAAAAATTATATGGTATACATCCATTCTACTTTCTGATGAAGAGATACATTTGAAATATGACTTATTAAAGTGGGTTTTTTTTTAATTCATTTTTTTTTTTTCCCAGTGGAGTGAGCATTTTTGGGTTTATATTAGAAAAAATAAACTACAGAGATACAAGCAAAATTAGTTAAAGAATGCTTTTGCGCTATTTATATTATATCTATTTACAAATTATACTGATCTCAATTCCTTTTCTTACAATACAGTATAAACTTAGCCGCTCCTAAATTTACAAATATACGACGTCTTCTTTCCTCAACTTCCTTTGATTCTGAAAGGCAATATATATATATTTTCTTTTTACTTTTAAACTAAGTAACATATAAAATACATTTCATAAGTTTTCACAAGTTAGGAAAAATGCAGACTCCACTGATGAATAATTTGTCAGTAAATCAAAAAATTTTAAAAAAATATTCTTCTATCTTTGCAGATTTGTACAGTATCAAGCACATTTTGTACAGTCAGGAAAATGTAAATGTTAATTCTCCAAGCTGCTTTTATTTTTTTGTCGGGCAAAGCATTGACTAATGGCAGTGTACATTTTATTTCGACATAAAATATGCACCATTGAAATCAAATTAAGAAAAAACGAAAGGGTAAACATTAATATTTACTAAATGCCGCTGTTTCTTTTCATTGCATGCAAGCGGGAATTTTGCAATGGTATTCTTAATTATTTCAAGCTCTGAATGCTAATTTTAAAGATACAATTTGGCCAAAAAAATAGAGCATCGTTCTTTTTTTTCCCTTTTACTTTAACACTAAAAAAACTAGTGTCTGATTTACTGTGAAAGTTGGATAACTCAGTTAAATCCATAGCGAGCAATGCTACTTGGTTGTATCTGCGTTTAAACAAGCGTATTTTATGTTACATTTTTAAAAAGTTAATTTCTTCCAGTTTTTATAAAAATTTATACTTTTAAAACCAAACTCGACTCAATTTGTTACATTAATATTTTTCTTTTTGCTTTCCTACAGGAATAAAAAGAATCAGCTGCATCTGCCATTTGACTGTAAGAAACAGAAGACAATGGATGGAAGATGACATGTTTCAAAGGGGGTATGTCTATCCTTTTATTTATTTATTTTTAAATTCAAAAATATTGCATGAAGAATATTGAAAAAAGATAAAAATTCTTTATTACTGGTAAAAAATTGAGAAGGCCACATTAGAAACAGAATGAATGGAATGTCTATGAACTATCTGCACCTCAACGCCAGCTAAACTGGTACCACCTGCTAAAAGAGTATGACCTTTGCATATTACTTTTGTTATATTTTTCTCTTTTTTCATTTTTTTTTTTTTTATTTTTTACATAAAATTGTTATAAAAACAATAAACGTGCAAAAAAATAGTATTAACGATTAAAGGAAGGCTAGATACATGTAACATATCAACAACACAATTTACATAATCTCTTTTTGGATGGAATGTAGTCTACATGATGTATGAGTTGGACAGTTAAGTGTGGTATTTTTTTCTTTTTATGTGTGCGCGTGTTCATTTTTTTAACATTATAACCAAACAAACAAGCAACAGGAGGAAAAAAAAAAACACCACACTTAATGTTCAATAAAAAAGCATAAAAGAAAGTTAGTTGGGCTAACAGCTTTGTACATAGATAAAATCAGTGTGCTATGTATGAAGAGCAAGCCAAAAATATGAGGTCAAAATTCATTTGATCTGTTTTAAGATCCTTACCTATATCTGAAACCTATACATTATTTGACAAATGAGTCATCGTTATGGCCACCTTTCTAGACAAGACGCTTGGATTTTATTTTAGACTACTGTCTAGAAACAGATGACCTCCAACAAAGCTGAGTAATAAGAATAATACCAGCCATTTTTGTTTTAAATTTATCAGTAATGCAACATGAACAAAGCAGCTTTATGGGGAGAATTCACACTGTTCGTTTTAGTTATAGCCAGAGCAACTGAACAAAGATGCAGTGGCTGTTGACTAACAATCGTAGTTTTTTACCTCTTTTCCTTTTCAAACAACAACAACAACTTCAAAAAATAGAAGCTTTTCCTTTACAACAATATATGACACATCCCTGATCACAAAAACTTGTGCTAACAACTTGCTGAAATTCAGCAAGTAAAGGTTTCATGATGAACTTGCTTGACTAAGTATTTCTTGTTAGAAAAGTAACAATGCCCAGATATTTATATATTTATATTGTATATATTTATATATAATAATTATATTTATACTGACAAGATATTAAATAACAATTTACACAAGAAAAGAAAAAAAATGACTACATATTTTATTTTATTTTTTTTTATAAAGTTTTCTTAATTTTTATTTAAAAAAAGGAAAAAAGACATTACTGCCTTGCATTATTAATCTGTGCTTAGAAGAATTCCTGACACACCTTAGAATATCTATTCAGTTAAAAATAAAATTAAAAAGTAAAAAGCCATTCCCCCCACCCCTCCCTCCCTCTGTGATGCCCTTTACAAGGACCCACTCAAATGGGAAAAAAAATGAGTGGCAACATCACTTTCAACAGGTCAGAACAGTGATAATTTATTAAGCGTCCACTGATATTCTGATTGGGTTTGTCGTCAGTCCAAGGATTCAGAAAGAGAATAAGCAGGGGAGAAGATGCTACCTAAGTTATCAACATAGATATTTGAGAGAGAACAACAAGAGAAAGTTGACAGGAAAATTAAAATAGGCCTTTTCTCCTCTGAAATCAAGTATTTGAATATTACATAGGTGAGGGAGCACCATTCTAAAATGGCAAGATTAAAAGAGGTAGTAAAAAACATAGAATATTTTCTTTATACAATAGTGTCTATTACATTCACATTTTTTCTTCCCTTTGTAATACTGCTATGAGGAGAAACTGCCTATATTGTATTAATGTGCTACATCATCAATACAACATCAAGAGGATGAAAGTCTAAAATTACTACCAACGAACAGTGATCTTATCGTACCTAAAGAGTGAAGGAAACAGAACATTACACCAAGATAAATAAAATACATACTTTGTAACAGTTAACAATTTCATAACAGTTAGAAATAGGAACAAGAGAAAAATTTATAGAAAGAATTTCACAAGATAGAAGCATAAACATGCTAGTTTGATTATTTCATTGTTTTTCAATGTGATTGCACTAAAATAGAAGTAAACCATAATGAACTAGAAGGGGTAATGTTGCTAAATCAAACAACATTTCAGTGTGAATATATTGTTATTGCACTTTTTCATTTTTTTTATCCTTAAATGGGTATCTGAAGTCTAATGAAATGGCAGCGGGAGGGTAAATTGGAAAAACATTTTTATTCAGCTATGGAAGAAGGAATCCTTGGACTATGAAGTATCTAGAAAAAGACGTCTTTGGCATCCAAATGATGAATGTGAAAATGCAAGTAGCCCCATAGTGGACTCTGTTTGGGGGGAAAAAAAGGCAGTTAAATTCTGCTTACTTAGGTCAGATACATGAGATTACAAGTGTTTGGAGGCTGGAAGTTTGTGATGAATTTGACAGCTGCCTGTTAGGAAAGTGAACATTGGTCTGTGATGAAACATGATGGGAAATAAGTTCAGAAAGACGTCTTGATCTCGATGTAGAAATACTACAGACTATTTCGTACAAATCTGATGTTACTAGAGCTATGATAATCTGCAGGGCTGTAATGTGAAATGAAGAGTAGTAAGAGGAAGAATATATACATATACAATCAGATTATTACAAGAAAACATACTGTTTCATTATAGTTATTTTTCTCAATTCCCCATTCTCTCTATAACAAATCACATTTCCTGGGCCCATCTTTTCAGTGGACATTTTTTTATTATTATTATCTATATATTTTTTTTTACATCTAAATGAACAGTCTAACAATGTATTGTGTTTGTTAACCCTTCACCTAACCAACATTTAGATAGGAATATTAAAAAAAATTTAAAATAATCAACAACAAAAGACACTGCATGTGCCAGTTGCAAGCAGACAAAACAATTTACTTTTCTTTTTTTTTAAAAAAAATTCAACAGATCCTGCAGTGTATTCATTCACTTGGAATGTATGATGCTTCATTTTTTCTTTTAATTACAAATATTTCCATATAAAGAAGAAAAATTCCATCGCAAAGGAAGGGGATGAAATTTTTGAATACCACTGCATGGAGCAATCCCTGGCAACTTTGTTGGTGATCTTGCAGCACCATTTTAAAAAACGATATACAACTTGTCTATATTTAAAACTATAATAAAATTAATAACATCACGTCCGGTCCACCAACCCAGGGCAAAATTGATTGCTCTGGCAATGGGTTTATTCCTTTCGCAGGCTTTCCCTTATTTATTTGTTTTTTTACAAATTGAACTAATTAATAGACTAAGTAAGGCTGGTCACACATAATGTAACAAAAACATAGTCAAACAATTAATAATTAAACAGACTTTTTGTGTCTGGCTTTTGATTTCACTTTTAGGGATTAATTCTGTTTATTCCTCCTGTTAGGAGTTACAGATCAATGCAGTTTGAATCCTGTTTTGTCATTAAGGAGGACTTTTGTTTCCTCTTGTGTGTGGCAGTGGAGGTGCCAGTTTCATGAAAGTGGCACTACATCAAGAGTCTGTGGTGGTGTTAGAGGTGGTACAATTAAATAACAGAAGTAGTATAAGGGAATATCCCCTACATTTTGTTTACATTTTCTAAAAACTTTCCTTAATATAAAGTAACTGCCAGCTGTTCTTGGCCGTAATTTGTTCATCCTCTCAATTGCAACAACCTTGGCCTTCGCTTGATCTCTTCCTATAGGGCAGACTGGATAACTTGTTAGACGACAATTTCTGAATTGTCTTTATACCAAAACCACTTGCTCCTCTCGGGCCCTGACGTGTAGGTACATGTCAACTTGCCAGCTCATACTATTACGGCAGTGTTGGTGCTGGATATTTTACTTCTTTTTTGCATGAAGCATCTCCATTAATAAGGTCTGTGTTGGGGCACTGCCATTCATGTGCTTGAAGTATAGAAATTCTTCACCACGAAGACTCAACATATGAACATCTGGCAATAACTGAAGTAATTTCGAAAACTTGTCCTGAAAGAGAAATGTAGATAAAATGAATTAATAGATAGCAATACGTGAAACAATTCAAAAAATAAATTTATTATGGAAATGGTAAAAGCATTAAGGTTAAAATCAATAATCTTATTGTTGTTGTGACATTAATGTCAAAATAATATTTTCTTAATAGGGTGCATTTAAAATTTACAAAAAAAAAAAACTTATTTGTATACTAGGAGGAACATATTTTTTTCCTTAGCTGGTCCATTCACAAAAAGCTTTTCCATTTATTTTGAAGCCTTAATTTATTTTCTCTAGAATTTGTTGTTAAATTGGTATCCTACTAAATGCACTGCCAGTGATTCAAAAAAAAAGTGTCACTCTTTATCATTAACCGAATGTTGTCAATTGCATTGGTAAGTAAAAAATTGTTACTATTACTCAATAATTTTCTTATATAAACAAAGAGACATTTCCTTACAATGTGCTTATAATAATACTTTTGTCAAATATAAGATACATCTTGCAAATAAAAGTGATTATTTCATATTACTGTCAAAAAGAGTTATATTTTAGGAACATGTGTCTGTAAAAATAAATAAAAATTGTACTATTATGCTGTTATTCAAATCTTAATTTTAATATGATTGTATTTCACAGGAAATGTTAACCCAGAGGATATATGGAGCACACATTTTCCAGCCAGTGGTTTGTAACTTTCCTTTCTTTTTTTTTCCCCCCCCACCCACAGCTTTTGCTGTTGTCAAAACCAATAGAAAAGACCACTGAAATAGATACAATTCAATTATTATTATTGATTTTTTTTTTTAAATATAATTCAAGATACAAAAATGTTGACGAATTTTGTGGTATATTTTTAACTCTCAGTTGTCACAAGCAGATTTAATTCAAAATACAGTTTCGGTGGTTCCTGCTTTTGCAGTTTCAAAACTGACTAGGGCATAAGAATATTGTTTCTTATAGGGTTTCGTAGACATTAATATTTAGGCTTTACATGCATTAGTAAATAATGAAATAGGAGAGTAGCAAAAGTGCGCACACTCACATTCCATCTTCGAGCAGAAATAAATGGGGGAGCACAGTAGCATGAGGTTATAAGGACACGGTTTAAATCTTGTAAGGAGTAATGGTGGATGTTTTGCTCACCGATGATAGGATTATATGGACTGTTTCTTCTAGGAGGCAGTGTACGAGTCTGGTGTGATGCGATAGGGTTATGGTGAAACTTCAATCATGATCCTTGTATGTACATTTCAAAGGAAGAAATGTGAGGATATTGTATGCAGGTTACACTTCAAACAGTTTTGAAAAAAATGAATGGAATGAAATTTGCAGGGGAAGTTTGTGATGACTAAGTAAAAGCAGAATTCAAATTCGTGAAATATGCAATTTAAACCATTAAATGCCATATTTGCCATTTAAAAATTCAGTGATGAGTTTTTGTTAATATAGGGTGTTTGATGTCCTCAGGCTGAAATTCAGCACTGATGATTAACGTTGCTGTCTAAGATGTTTTGCAGGATTAATTTCTTTTCTTGAAAAGAGCAAATTTGAGCTCCTTGAGATTACAAGGGAGATGTATTAAGACCTGCAATCACTCTTCTCGGTGTTCCAAACATGCTGTATTGGGTGAGGTCAGAAGATCTAGATGGAGAAAGACTTTCTCTCTATAGGTACTGGTCAACCAGATTAGCATTAGGGATATGAAGATGAACAGAGATCCTGAAAAGGGCTGCTTTTTTGTAAAACAAGAAAATATGTAGATTTACACTCGTGAATAAGGTGATCTATGTTAGTCCTTGGTTCTGCATGCAAATTGTGATGGGAATGACCATAATTGTATAAGCATTCAAATGCTCTGCTATAGATGTACCATTCTGATGTACAAGGTCAACAAAAAGCTTCACATAGACCTACCATCCTGTCTGAAAAGTACTTGATGATGAGGAAACGCATAAAACTGCTTTGCTTTATTCCATACAATCTTGAGCACCAAACAAAGACATCCATTTTTGTCTGTCTGCTGCACATTTGAGTGTTTGCTTTTAAGCATCCCAAAAGCTAAATGGAAAATTTCAATGCAGAGCAGTGTAGTTTAATTCATTTTAAATATTATATACAGTGGTTATTTTCCTTGTAATTCTATAATATGACAGTAAGGTAAATATATTTATAATGCATGTTTCAGATATATTTTCGTGTCTATCAGATGTTAGTCTTTGCTCTCCTTTCAAGAAAGTTCAGATTATCTTAAATATATAGAATTCATTCATTCAGTTCCAGCTATCCCTAGTCTTATCTGTGATATTGATGTTTTAAATTAAACATATTCACCAACGTACTTTTGAATATTTTATTTGTATTGGCATATTTCCTGCTACCTAATGACTATATTGTATAGATCTATAAAATACTTTTTTTTCTTGCTTATACAAATTGGAATGGCTTATCTTAATCTTCTTTCTCATTTGTTTACCTCAGCTCCAAATTTGTCAGAAATTTAAACATTCTTCTACAAAGTATTTCACTTGCATTTGCCTTTCTTAAAATTTCTAATAATCTTGTATCTCTATACTGAAAGAAGTTGGTTTTGGGTTTTATTTATGTCCTCTTTATCTGATTTTGAAATCCAAAGGCTGTTTTTTTTTTTTTTAATTAACTTACATCCATTGATAATTTACAAATTAAAACAGTTTAATCGTACTGGGTGATCATAAAATGTTGCTTACTTGAACTTGAGGATAGCAATTCAACGTGTATTCTAACAGTGCTTGCTTGACCTGCTCATGGGCTTCTTGGATGTGTCTCTTGTTCACTAAGCCTCGAACATCTGCAATTCAAAAATAGTTTCGGCCAGTCATTGGGTACCAATTTTTATCAACAACTTTTGATATTAAGTTAAAAGTAATGAATTTTCAAATTAAAATGTATACACACTAACCAAAATATTTGAAATTCATGTTATAGTGCACATTTTGAACGACTACGCAATCCCAAGCTGACCTGTGAAGGATGGCTTTTTTATATTAAATTACTGAAATAGTAACGATTCGTAAACAAAAAGCTGCTTTAGTGATGTAATCTTCTAGATTATTTAAAAACAAATAAAAAGAACGTATACTGTCCATTCGACATAATGATGTCATCTGGGAATACTAGTCAAGATGGATGCTTTACTGCAAAGGAGGAGGATACACTCTCTTGCTGTCCTTACATCAATTTTCAGTAGCTACCAACCGTTTGATAAACAGCTGTATCCTTGGGCATTTCACATAAATTATCTCGACTCCTCCTCCGTTGCTCAGTTGGACTCTCCATTTAATAAAAAAATATCTTTTTGAAAAGTCACTTTTCTATCCAATTGTTTGCACAAGAAAACTAAACTGGAAAAGTCATCCTTTAAAGGAATTAAGTCATCTTTTTCTAGCTCATGTTACAAGGTGTTTTTTTTTTTCTTTATTGTTTTAGCTGGAGAATTCCAAATATTTTGGCTAGCAAATATAACTTATTTGTTCCAAGATTGAAAAAAAAAAAATACATAAATACATCTTAAATACTATTTGGAGTGTTTAACACTAGTTATAATTTTGAATTAATAATTTAGATTCACCACATAATTTGCATTGTTTTATGGTACCTTATCAATAGGAAGCCCATATACTTTATCACTAAATATTAAGGATACGTTAAATTTTCAGAGCTGCTACTTTAACTGAATTGTATAAGTGAGTGGAACAGATGGACAAGCCAGAAATTCTTTTTATTATATTTTCAGATTTCTTATAATTTAATTAATACCTTGAACATTTGTTGAAATGTGCTCTTATAAAAATGTAACTGAATTGAACTGCTTTTTTTTTTTTAATACTGACTTACAGTACATTAGGAATGAAGGGCCACAAAAGGCAGAAGGACTGTCAGAGAGAAATGGAGAGATCTCAAGGAAGACTGCTGTGAGTGTAGCTTCCTTCAGATTAGGAAAGTTGAGTCGGTATGCATCAAAGTAGATCTGTGTTCTATGGTGCTCTAGCAAGTCCCTAGAAGCAGCAAAGAATATCCTGGGGACAGATACTGAGGTGGTTTCCCATGGCCTTCCCTCAGGAAATCATTAAGGAATGATTTCGGACTGGAAGAAAAGATGAAGAAGCACAAACACCAGGAAAGGAAATTTTTAAAACGTCCATACCGACGCCGGGACTCGAACCCAGGTTTCAACACATTGGCCTCATGGCAGATCGTTGTCTAGACCACTAGGCCCTGCCGGAATGGCAAAGTATATTTAAGAAAACTATTTAATATCAAATTGATATAGAATAAACTTTATCTGAAGAGAGCATTTGACAATAATGATTAATACTACTAAATATTGTAGTAACAGATTTCTAATATTTATGAAATACAGTAGTTTGTCAATCTTCAAAATTCTAAATCAGTTTTCAGCCTTTTTAATAGTAGCATTTCTAATGCTTTCATGCTACAAAAAAAAAGTACAGCAAAATGCCAACATTATTTTTACTGCTGCTCAACATGAAAAATATAGAAAACTTCATCAATCTAATTTGTTGTAGTCATAAACAAAAAATAGTACCAGGGTGTTTCTTTCATGAAATTTTTATTATTAAGAGGGAGGGGAGGACTTATTATTTTTTTTTAAAAAAAGTGAAAATAGAGGCATGTGCTCTCAGGTTGCAGAAAAAGTACTGGGTTGGCACGGCTACACCCCTGCTTAAGTGGCTTATTTCTCAAATGGCTTACAATTGAGAACAATTCTTGTCTCCTCCATTATTTTCATATTAGTTCATTTGTAGTAACTACAAATCAGGCCAATAAATTTTGAATCATTTACTGAAGTTGCTGACAGTACCTTGCCATTGTGTCAGCAATGGTAGGGTTTCACTGTACTTGCATATTAAATAACGAATAGAGTAATTTGCATTCTCTACATTAAGATTTTCTGACTTAATTGCATTAGCATAATTATACAGACACCCATCTTCCCATTTAATGATTTTTCTATGTTAGATCTTTAAAAGGTAACCTTAAGCAGTTAACATATAATAAATACATACCTTCAAATTTACATACCTCAGAGTTTCAGGAAGTGCCATTATCACCATACTTACGGTAAGTCATAAGTTCGAATTGTTTGTTAAGCAAACAACTAAAGCACTTAATTGCATTAACGCCAATTTATATATTTACTTTTTTTAATCTATAACTTATTAAAAGCATGCTCAGGATTTAAAGAATTAAAAGTCCCAGGATTTTTATTATCACAAGTCGGTGCTTCTCCCAGAAAAAGTGCTCCACGAAACTAACAATTGTATGCTGCAAAAAGTCTAGAAAATGGTAACGTAAAGAAAGAACTTGAAAATTATGTTTCAAACAGTTGCCTAATTTACACCAAACCAGTTTTAATTATTGAAAATCGTTTTTGAGTTTCATACCTGCATTTAACAAACAAATATTAATTAAAAAAAGAAAAAGTAAACAGATAAGAAAAAGAGATAGATTAAAAAGAAAAAAGTTATGATAGTTTTACTCATCCAGATATAACAGTAGATAAGCAGTTTTATTTCAATATTTCACGAGAGCATCACAAAAGAATTAATTGGGACAGAAGCCGTGCAGTAATTTTAGTATTACCTACACACTTATGAAACATCAAATGATAATTCGAACCAAATTACACTGATACTGAAGTTAGACAATCTATCTTGAAAACGTAAATTACAGAGAAAACTGCATGATTGCTTAAATAATGTTGTAGGAAAAATAGTAAGGTGCTGACCAAAAATGATATTCATTCCATAAAATTATTTAAATAAATTACTAATAAAATCAAGTTACTTTTCCTTGCTTATTTACTGCTATTTCAAGTTTACTTCTAACACTTTAATTATTTTCTTGCTTAAAACCCAACATAAAATTAATAACAGTAACAGAAGTTCAAATAAACTAAAACTGCACTATTTGAAAGCAATTATAAAACACAATGTGTTGGATTAAAGTAGCTCAAAGAAATGCCTTTTATTTTAAAGCCAAGAACTGCTAAATTAATTAATTGTAAATACAGTAAAATTAACTTCTAAATTAAAAAATAATAATAATTTTAATTTAAATCCCATCTTATACTTACTGTTACTTAATTTTAATTGAGTTGTAAGAAATTGTAAAGTTCCAAGACGACTTTAAACTATTCATTTGCAGCTTCCCATTGCTTTGGCGCATAAAAACAAATAGATAAAATGCAAGCATTCCCATCACCAACCCTAAGCGAACCTTCCAAATTGTATTCAATATGAGACCATTTTAGCTGACCCTCTATACCTGGGTTAAGGAGAAGCAAAAACTTCATGCAGACATAGTCAATGCTGTCCAATTTCAGTTCTTGCATCTTGACACTGAGCTCATTGAATTGGTCCACCAATTGTGGTAGACCAAGTACAGCCAGAGTTAGAAGATCAAACTTCTGACCATTGGGTAGAGTGGTCTCATCAGGTAGACTGTTGTGCAACCGGTGATGGATGTGGTCCAAGATCAGCATATCACTCCAAGAATATTGGAGAAGTTTCATCTGATCATCCACCTAAATAGAGGGAGAAAAATATATACATCAATATACAAACAATACAATTTTTCTTAGTAATAATTAGTAAGCTGATATATAATCAAATCGCCCGAAAACAAAAATAATAAATTGAAATGCAACTAAAATTTAATATTAAACATAAGAGACCTTAATGCACCTTTACACATATATTAACAATTAAAATTAAAACAATGCGACGTATCAAAGCTCTATTACAAAGCCATAATGTTTCAACAAGCATGAATCTATTCCCCTTTCCTTTAGTATTGCCTTATGTTCCTTATATCAAAAGAAGATGAATGTTTTGAAAGTTCTATTTCCTTGTGCTCACCCGGTTTCTCAAACTAAATAAAAAATCTTATTTTTCATTAATACGTAAAGGAAACTAATGATTAGATGTTTAAAAAACTAGAACTTCTGAATAGATTTTCATGAAACTTGGCATGTTACAAACTTACAAATGAAAGAAAAAAAAAATGCTATGAAAATCCTTAATAGTTGTGAAATTGACAAAAATTTCCATAGATAAGCAACAGCATTCTACCAATGTCTAAACAATTCATATGCTTTGATTTGATTTAAAATTTAAATGAATTTAAGCAACTTTATAAATATATTTCCCCACTTGAGGGTTCCACGAACAAATTCTTCAATTGTGGTTTGTTTTTAATATTTCGGAAGGTTTCTGTGAATAAAAAACGAACCGCTTGTACAAAATGAAATTCTGTGAGATAGATAATGTTAAAAAAATACATGATTTCTTTTTTAGTATTCAGTATCTAAAGGGGGGAAAAAAAACATATTTTGGACTACATCTATTTAACAGATGGAGGGAGAGGGAAGATAGATCGTTTTTGAACTAGATGCCCAAGCTGAGGCTGTTAATCTATTGTATATATGTTTGAAAACAAGGATATATATATATATATATATATATATATATATATATATATATATATATCCTTGTTTTCAAAAATATTTGATGTCTTGACAATTAATATGGCTTTCAATCGTCGTTATGTATTTTACTAAGATATATTCTTTGCCTTAAATAAAGTAGCGTAATTTAAAAATCTTAATACTTCCTTATTGTAATTTTTTTTTTTTATCTGTGCCTTTGTTTTCCGATGCAAGGGTGAGGCAAAAATCCTGTTTTTCATCCCTACTTTTTAACTTTCTTTTTTCCCCTTATTTCACTTCTAAATGGGTCAAGGCTTCTCTAATAGCTGCGGTCTGCAATTATTCAAATGCATCATGTAAATCAAACGCAATGGCGATGTAAATCAAATAGACCTAGCATTTGTTTTCTAAACTGCAATCACTTAAAATTACACAGATCTTGAAAATGCGAAATTAATTATTCTTGAATTATTGACGGAGATATTACTTATTTATTTATTTATTTGAATTCTGTATACAGAACTGAATTTAAACAAAGATGCGCGCCATTTTCCTAAAGTCTTGACTATTCATTTTAGCATTTCTAACAAAAAAAACCATTCTTACAGAAGAACAAACGAACTCGAAATACAACTTATCAATACCTACGGGAATTAAATAGTATCTGGTAATAAACTGAACGCGTTTAATAGGAAACTTAAATTTTTCGCACCCTACAATTTCAGTACTACGAGCTCTTCATCATTATACACCGCTTAATTTATTATAGATTTGCTTCCTTATCTTTTGCAAAGTTTTCTGTAATACAACGGAATGTGAAAAATAAGTTGGAAATAGTTTAAGCATTGTAACGAGAATTTACGGATTGGGAAGAGATGTGAATACATCTCTTCTCTCCATAACACTTTAAAAAATGAAATAAAATAAATAAAATAGTCCTGAATGGGTATTTTATGTATTAAACTTTCCTAATAATTAAATCTCAAGTTTGCAGGAAAGAGAGAGAGAGAGAGATCAGTGAATACAGATTTCATATTTAATCAAGAACTTTACTTGTTCAAACAGGATACAAAGTTCAAGGAACTATTAAAGTTAAAGTTGAGGTCTGATTCAGTTATTTATCAATCAAAAATTCATGTGAAACTCAAGACGGAATTTATAAAAAAAAGTCATTACATTTATTACTAGTTCTAAAATTGTAATAATTTATAATATCTCTTATGTACATTCCTTTCAAATAAATCGATTCAGGAGAGAGTCTCCATAAGCAATGTCTGATTCAATCGGCTTGTGAAAGAGAATGAAGAAGTTTGCAGTATTAATTACTAGTTGCAAACGCTTCATTTAATGGTATTCCCATCACACATGCACGTGGCGCCACCATGCGATGCAAAGTGGTGGGCGGCAACGGCGCTGTTTTTGGGTCAGGAGTTTCTCTACACTAAAGTAAGCCAAGGCCAAACTATCATAAAGTGTGCCGTGCACAACTCTCACTTGGAAATGTGCTCGGCGTAATTAGTTTGCGCTAAGATAGAAAATTACTTTCGCAATATTTTTACGTCGATTATATAGAATACCCCATCTATGAAAAAAAAAATCCTTTTCAAGAGCCACTCCAGTGAATTTAAATCGAAGCACTAATAATAAAATGCTCGATTCATTTCATAAAGTGCGTTTCAATTCTATACATAAATTTGAAAACCTGCTAGATTCTGAGAAGCAGCTGCAAATGAAAACCAAATCAACTGGCAAGGATATGGTGGTATTTGTAAAGAAACCTTGTATGTTTAAATAAATGCTAGTTATAATGGTACCCACATCTCTTCAATGGCTTTTCTCTATATTGAAATATTCTTTATAAATAACTTCAATTATATAAGGACAATGTGTTATATTTTAATTTTCTCAAAGGGGTATATACAGCAAATATTTCCGTAGTTTTAGGATGTTATTATTTTGCTTTTTTTAAACTATTATAGACTATTCAATATTATTTAACTGAGATGCAAATGCGTGATGAATAAAACGAAAAGCAAAATTATCTTTCTTTTCTTTCTTTTTATTTTAATTTTATGGTTTTTCTCATTTAGCCGGAAGTAGACATTCCCACTTCATGCCTGTGTGGAAAATAAACGGATGGAATTAATTCTTTTGCACAATTACTATTGGATGCATTTCTAGCGCTGCAATTTCCATTTCGCAATATTTTCCGTGTGTTTATTGTTATTCAAAGTCATGTAGTGTTTTCAAAGCTAATTTTTGTGAAAAACGAATTGATTGAATATTATTGCAACAAAAATCTACAGAACGAGTGATTATTAAGACGTGCATCTTATATTCACTGAAACATTACGCCATTTTATGTTCCATTTACTTTTTTGGATAATGAATGGAAAATAATAAGAAAAGTTACGTTTGCAAAGATCTCACGATAACATGTATCTAAACAGTGAAAGGTACTTTTATTTTTATTTGCAAAAGATATGAAATATAAGAGAGTCTATGAATACTACACCAAATTTAGTATTGTTTGCTGCTTTAATCGCGCGCACACTTCCTACTGCGCATGAGCGACAGAGGCTAAGTTGCGCCAGGAACAAGGTTTGAAATTGAGAACAAATCGTTGAAAGAAAGAAGGAAACATCCAGTCCAAACCGGGATTCGAACCCAGGTTTGGACCCTATTGGCCGAATGACAGGCCGGCACCTTGACAACTACGCTGTGTGTAATGGCTACAAATTTAGTGTCATTGTAAAGTTAACCTCCTTGAAATAACGCAATAGCAATCATTTTCGCAAAATTTGATTTCTTAATTGTTACCGAAAACAAAAATAAACCCGATACATTAGAATATTTTCATATTGGCTAGGAAAACGTGCTTTTTTTTTCAGTGATAAATATGTGCATTCGGTATTACATTTAAGTTGTAACATGCATTATATGCAACATTTAATGCACTGTAAGTTACCATGCATTAAGCATGCATGTTCATTGAAATTCCTAATTTTATCCTAACTTGTTTCATCACTTTTCTTGATAAAGAGTTAAAACACAGAAGCACAATTAAAATTAGAAATTATTGTAAATGCATTAGAGGATAGTCATTTAACTTCCTAACCCAAAATTACTTAGATAAAACAATTCTTTTCACCGCTACAGCGCCCCTATCACAAACACAAAACGTACAAGTCAAAAAAATGGTCTGCTTTAAAATATTTGTCAGAATATCTTTCGATGTTGAATTATTTCACAAGAATAAATTTACAAAATAAGTACCTTCGAAGTTTTGCAGTGAAGTCACGTTACATTTGAATAAAAATTAGGAATTATTTGTTCACTGCTTTTAACATTTTTCCTAACGTTAAACAACAACAGTAATAATACATTGCTCTAATAATAAAGGAAGCGATGAAGGTTGACGGATGGCTTTCGTGAATTAATCAAGATTAAATAAAATGGTAGAATTTTACATCAGCATTTCATGACGTAATTAGCATGTGTCAAACATCGTCATTGGCCTACTTCTTAATTGGATGTTCGTTTGCAGAGCGTGTTGTGCATAAACCATTTTCATTATACGATGGAGAAACCAAGGCGTATTAATCAACGATCTTTACTAAATATAAGATGACCTTGCTTATTGTCATGCATTTTACAAGCGAGAATTCATTATCTTGGTCAAATTACAGAGCATTGTTGTTGTTTGCAAGTGGATGAAAGAAGATAAAGTAGCATGAAATTAATAATGAGTTAAAAAAAAAATTGGATTTTGTTGGGTTTTTTTTTTTTTCCCTAATGTATTTTATAACTGAAACTGTTTCTACTTTAATAGCTTTTTATTTATTTATTTTTTTGAACCGTCCTAAATTTGACTTGTTAACTATCAGTACTGGATCTCGTATTTCATAAATTAATGTCTAAAAAAATAACAAATAAAATAGCAAATTTTAATTATCTCGAAAAACTGCTAGGTTTAGAGTGTAAGAGATGTGGATGCCTTAGGAAAGATAATGAGCATTCTCTTTAGGAAGAAAGAAAATCCCGCGTGGATGAATATATTCTATTTTTAAACATTTCAAAACGACAAACACTTCTAAAATACGTATGTCTGTAGAAGGGTTATCTACATTTGTCTTAATTCTTAGTATCATTTGTTTTTTAAATGAGAGGAACTGATGAAGCCAAGTAAACGAAGCCTATCGACGTATCTAAATATATCATTCGGACAGAGGAAGTAAATAAGGATAAAGTAACACAATAATAAAAAACACAATCCCGTTTTCCATCATCGAAATGGCACTCGATGAAATATGAAAGTAAAACAATGAACAAATGCAGTCTCAGCAGCTGTTGAGTGCAACCGCTGCCAAAATGGACGCCTGACTACAGTGATGAGCTCACTGGCCCAGTGACCTACTTTCGGCTTGTGTTGACTGACAGCCATTTGAAAGGGGAATAAAAAAACAAACAATAAAAAAAGAAGATTCCAAACTCAAATGAACCACCAATGCCTGCTACATCAATATGGAAAACAATTCAAGAGAAATCGATTACAGGAATTTAATTTATTACTTGAACACGTTGATATCTTTTACTCCACACACAAGTCCTATTAATCACGTTTCGTTATTATCTTTATGACACGAATTTCAGAACAGCACTGTGAGGGGAAGGGAAAAAAAAAAGCGTTTTTTCGGTTATTTTATAGTTATTCGTTTGCATATTTTATTCAAAAGGGTTTAATTTTCGAAAGATAATCCACGGGATAATCTATTATAACTATTACTAATCAGAATTTCTCTTAAGATTTCATCGGACATTCACTTTTAATTTCAATCCCTATCTTATTATTGCAACGATGGCATCAAAACAATGAGAGCTTACAAAATGTATAGTTTTCTGTAAGTTTTAAAAAAATAAAATAAAACATTCAAGATTACTGAATCCGTTGCTATTTTATTACTGTGTTTTACTTCCATAAATTTGTAATTCATAGAGAGAACATTCTACACTCATACCTCAATTACTTTTCCTTTGTCGAATTCTTAATCTAATCTCTATTCTAAGCAACATATCAACCCTGACCTACTCTTGGTCGAACACAGCTCACGATTTAAAGCGGGAAAAAAAAAAAGAAAGAAAAGGGTGGATGGAGATTTTTCAAATACATTGTTCTCTTACATGATTTACTGTGGCAACAGGATTTTCTTATCGAACTGCAGTCGGTTATTAATGTGAATTTAAAAGTGTATTACATAGGGCATTTCCATTCGATATGTCGTCGCATTTGCAATGACAGAAAAGAAAATGATTTATAATGGCGAATAAAGAAGCCAATTTTCTTTTCACTAAACGATCGAAAAGTTAAATTGTCGTGAATTTATTTTTTTTCCTTTCTAATAGAAAAGAAAATTCTATTCGGTTTGAATTGAATAGCTAATGATTCACGAATTAATACTATAAAACCACATCCGTGACTATGCCCCTATGTCTGCAGTGGTAAACGCGCACAATGATCACAGTGGTATGCGTGGTGTTTATTTTAAAAAAACAACTTATTATTTTCCGGTAGATTAGAAGTGCGTTATTTATTTTCATTATTTTAGTAATTAAAAATTAATTTCCGAGTGTTTCCGAAGTCAGTACAAGTGCCATCTAGCAAATGAAAATAAAAATACAAAAGGTAATTTACTTTTCCTGTTTTTATCCGAAAATTACTGAAATTTTAGTTTACTGATTTTTATTATATATATATTTTTTTTAATTTTCCTTTGTCCTTCACTGTAAAACGTTATATTTTTCTCTCAGATATTTAATTCTTTACATAAAAATCCGCACCACCCTCGAAAACAACAGATTCAGCCAATATTTCTAGACGATTTCCTCAATCCTTGCCAAGAACGAAAGTTTCTTGATTCAGTTCAGAACTGGAGAAAAACACGAAATTTCCAGAGACTATTTTATCAGGAATAAGTGGTGGGAAAAAAAAAAAAAAAAAAGGAACCACCATTAAACTTTTGGCCGCAATTTGTAGAAGATAGCTTTGCTGCAAATAGTTCTTCTTACCATTTTTAAATATTACGACTCTGGGAAACATATACTTGCCCTATCAAAATTTGTGAATATATATTCCCCCCGAAAATATACTGATATCTATTGGTTTAATAAATGTCTGTTCTTTTACAGAATATTTAACAAAATGAAATAAAACAAATAAATTATGTTTTCTTTCAGATTATCTTATACACACATTTCAAATTAGAATGCTATGAATTTAAATAGCAATTTTTTAACTATATCAAGAAACTTAATATACAGAATTTTCTCAGCAATAAACTTTAGTTTATAGTATTAAAAATCCACAATTGTACAAATCATGTCTTTTAAGAAATGCTACATTTCTTCTCGGATATTTGAAATTACTAGAACAAAGCATTGTGATTATTTTCTTGAGAAAAAACAAGAGAAATTAAGCATTATTAGTGATCAATTTGCCAGGATGGTACAATGGGACACCAGGAGAGGGAAGGGGGGAGAGGAAAAATGCCAACGCAGTCTTTCCGAGTGCGTCATTTTACCCCGCGGCAAGGTAAAGAACAGAGGAAAGAGAATGATGATAAAAGGGAAAGGGCAGAGAGAAGAAACCCTCAAGGCGAAATGAAGGAAACCTTGACTCGGTTCACATCGCTCAAACTATTAGCAATATCTAAATGACGAATCTTACGTTATGTCTCGCATTTTCATCTTCAGTGTGGGAATACCATGGACTGACAGGATGTATCAATCGCTCCCTTTTTATAGTTCCAACCACAAATACTTTACACAGACATAATACATATATAAGAAAAGGTGTAATATAGCTGAATTCAAAACACTTTTAGGCGGAAACAAAACATAAATTCCACGAAAGATAGTCATATGAGGTACATATCAAGCCCACGCCCATTTTAAAAATTACAAACTGCCGTCAGCTGAAGATCTTGTTTTAGATTTTTTTTAATTTTTACTTTCGAAGGAGGAAAACCCGATATTTCATGTAATAATGGAAACTAGATTCACCGAAGTTTCTTAGTCTGTAGTTAAGCTTTCTGCAACAAATTACAAGACAATAAAAAACTCAGACGTTATAACCAAAATGAAGCCATCTCACACAAAGAAGTTATTGAAAAAAAAAAAAAAAAAAAAAAAGCATTATCCTTGACGTATATTTTGTGTGTGTGTGTGTGTGTATATATATATATAAAGGGAAAGTGCGTCTTTATATTTGTGAATTGTCATATAGATACAAACAATATTTTTTTTCCATTACCGAAATCCACATATTCTTGCAGCTGAATGAGCTAACCCCAATTACTTTCAATCAACTTCAAGCACGCGCCAACATTATGGATTAGCATATGATCCTTTGTTGGATATCGATAAAGATTAAAAAAGTTAAAAAAATAACTCGTTATAATTACATTGCAGGTTCGCTGAAATTCAGCTGTAGTTAAATCAAAAACTTTAATAGTTCTCTCCTTTCATTAAGCAAAAGATTACTTTGAAATTAAAATATCTTTTGCTCGTTAGATGGAGCCACCTTTCAGGATAATTCTATTTTGGATTTTAGCCATTAAAATTTACTTGGAATAGTGTATAATTTACATTTAAATCCGATAAGCAAATAACATAGTCTATTTTCTATTAAACTGGAAAATTGGTCATGGAATGTGATGAACACCACTGTAATTTTGGCGTGCGTTTCAAACTACAAATCTGGGCTTTGATATGAATTGTAGTTCATATTTTATACAATAAAATCCAAAACAAAAGTACCACGAAAAAATATGTTTTCCTATTATTAGTATTATTGATCAAATACGTCAACCCGTCCTGAACATTAAAGACATAGGCAACAGTAAGATAACAACAATCTTAACAATAATTAAAAACAAAAATATTTATTCGTGTATTTTTATAAAAAAATAAATATATAAATAAAATAAAAACTGTCTCAACTGTAAATTAATGTTTAATGTCCCACAACGGGAGAGCTATTAAATCAGAATTTCAAAAGATGCCGGAACAAAATGAACTACGTAAATAGAAAAACACTTGGTTAAAATCCTCTTAATCTCTTTTCCTAATCCTTCTCTCTCTTTTTTTAAAATGACAAGGACGTATTTATGTTTAGTAACAATATTGTCTTACTGCAATCTTTCTTATAGTTCAGCATAAGCCAACCCAAGGTCGATTTCTTCTGAAGCCTGATTGTATTTTCGAAATGGGTTATCACGAGACCGGTATCAACAAAGGCAGAGGGAGAGGAGGAAAAAAAATAAAATAAAACCAACACAGCAAAAGGCCTCTCGTGTATTTATGGGAAATAAAAATAATAATAATAATAAAAAAAAAGGCCTTCGTTTGATTTTTCACCCCTTCTCGGATATCATGGCAATGACCTAAATCTCCAGATTCTTTAGCAAGAGTTTTATTTACGGACTGAAAGTAGTTGGACAGTTGAGTATTGCGTCAACGAAACACAATATCCTCCTCCTCCTCGTTAACAATGGAGGGATTTAAACGTGAAAAATGGGATATAGGTTTTATTTATTTATTTATTTTAAATCGTAATTCAAGGTAATCGAAAACCAGGACACATGTCAAAAGATAAAGGATTGCGTGAAGGTCAATTGAGAAAGAGACAACAGCATTTATCCCAAACATACTCGATTGGATTTTTTTTTAACGATAAATTATTTTAAAAACAGTATTATAAAAATATAACGCTCTAATAATAATAACAACGATAAAAAAGAAGGGGATACTTTTTCTGCGAGTAAGATACAATGGCTGAAGTTTTACTAGTTTTAATTATTAGTTTAGTTTGTTTATTAGTTAAGATAATACGTAGAAAAATTTTTAATTACTTAAGGATTTAAATATGTTGGCAAAGAAAGTGTAATAAAACCGCCAATCAGTTGCTATTCAATATTTAATGCCTTGCAACAAGCAGTTCCAAAAAAACAATCATTGTTTGAAGCTAAGACACATGAACTGTAGGGCATTCCAACAGGTGAGATGAGAGTACACCAAGCAAAAACTTGAAAATTTATCCCTTTCTCCTTTATAATAAACACTCTTTGGTAATAATATTGTAAAATGTTCTTCATTTGTAGTTTTTTCCTCACACTTCTAATGTATGATAACTGTAAATGTGTAATAATATCTTAATTAATCTTTAATAATATCGTTAGTTCCCGTTATTTTTACTCTTAGTTTAATCTTCTTATTCTGTCATTATCTGGACGCACAAATACAAAAGAATAACACAACTTCCACATATCAAATTAATCCACATCCAGGGGATGTTTCAAATTCAGTAAAAAATTTCCTAAAAATGATGCAGCTATGCTAAATGTAATTATAATGATGACAGTAATAATTTTAAATAATTCTGATCAGTCGATGACAAGCGAAAAACTTCAAAGCAAAGCATTTTATTAATAATTATTTACCCGAAACCTGAAAATGTGTAGGATAGTCCTATTTTCTTTCGTTTATTTTGGTTTGATAGCAAGTAGAAAGGAATAAAAAGAAGAAAACCGAAAATTAAATTCAATTTCAAAATTAGAATTTAATGGATAGCTTCTGCTAATGTATTTCGTCAACAGCAAAACTAAAAGCGTTTTAACGAAAAGTTAAAAGTGTTTTACGAGTGCGCAAAATGAATTCGATAAAAAGTTCATAATTTTTATATGTATTTCGAAATGCAAGTTCTTTCCTACAATAACAATGGAAAGCAATTATGAGTAATGGAATGCAACGCCACCTGGCAGCAGGATACGGAACTTACATTGGATTTTATGTTATGCTACATCTTTTACAGTTCCACAGAATCTTAATGAATTTATTTATTATTATTTTTTCCTAATGAGAAACAATAAAACACTTAAGGGAAAATTAATTAAATGTTAATTCATCTCTTGAAATTTAACAATAGTTACATTTTTATTCCAACAAGTACAATTTGTCGCCTACTTCCAGCTTGCAAAATAATATATTTTAAAATAAACTTTAAAAAAAAAAAAAAAAAAAAAAATCGACAAAAATTCTAACTCGAAAGCGCCCTAAATAGACGAACCCGATGCTGGACAAAACGTCCTATTTTTAAGCGGATTAGAGATAGATACAAAACACCCCCATACACTTATTGCATAGCAAAATTCGCCTTGGTTTACCCCATGACAACATTTAGGGAATGTATAACATAGAAACAAGCAAGAAAAAAAAGTTTCTTTCAAAATCTCGTCCTTAGCAATTCAACCCAAAAGTAGGTCAGGCAGCACCAGACTCATGTAGGCGAGTACACCAGTCCAAGACAAGCGATCAACTGTCACGAAACATCTTGCATATACAAACGTTGTATGAAATTAAAAAAAAGTTTTGGCATAAAAAACATTATGGAGACAAAGCAATGTAGTAATTAGTAGTAATCGTGTTCACGATTTTTTAGTTTGAACTTACATTATTATGCAATTAAAAAAGAAAATCCAGTTTTTAATTTATTTTTTATTTTTTTACTACGGACTCGAGAATTTAATATAATTAATTAGGATGAAAACAAATACAGACTAATAAAAGTGTTTTATATTCACATAAAATATAATGTGAATATAATTTAATTCACATTCTCTTTAATGAACGATCATCTACTTTTCTAAATTTCTTTTTCTCTCCCCTCAATCTTAAATAAAATACAAATGTAGGCGAAAATGTGGTTATCCTTGATAAATATACATTACAGAAATAATACTGAAATCTGTGGATATACGTAAGTATTTAAACTAAGGCTACAACTTTTTAAAGTCTAATTATATTGACAAGACTAATTAATCGAAATCTTAAATATTATAACTAAATTTCGAACTTTATAATAGAACTTTTCTAGATGGCCTTTGTAGCAGATAAAAGGCTGTTTATTTCTTTCTCTGCTAATTATATAATATTATATATCTCAAATTCGCTATCCAATTATCAAAGGATGAAAATTCGTAGTATGTGAAAAGACAAAAAGTTCGTGGCATTAATAGTAGTATTATTCGAATCCGAAATAGAAAAATATAAAACCAATGGGTTTTATAAGAAGAAATTATTATTAAATAGATACGATTGACTGTACTTTTAATTTTATAGAATAAAAAAAAAAAAAAGCTCTATCAGAGAAACATGATACATAATACGCGTTGAATAAAATAATAGGGTTTTTATTTCGATGGTCTCAAACTCTCTGTCGTATGAAATTCTACTTAATCATCTCTTAATTTTTAGATCATAAGGTTAAATTTTAGGATCGCATTCAATATTTCTTTTGCGGACATAAATCGGTACGGCCGTGGTCCTGGCTCATTAGCAAGTGATTCATCAAGATATAATGCGCTTTATATAATGTTATTATTCGCTGACTACCTTTCAAAGAGATTTCACGTTAAGTAAATCGTCTTTTATTAATTTTTTGGGTCGGAAAGATCGGCATGTTGATGGGGTGCTGCCAAAGGAGTACAGCCTCTGTTCCTGCTCGGATGCGATTCTCATTGTTTTGTTGTGGCGAAACGGATGGGACAAGATGAAGATATTGACGTTACCATCTTTAAGTGGCCGATGGTGGGGGAGGGGGTGCGACAGAGTCGAGCGGAGATACAGATACTGTCACACTAATGACCAAAGCGGAACTCTGCATCTCGAATTGGTAGATGACGGCGGGGGAGGAGTTACGATCATCAATTCATCATGGAAACGATCAATAGTCATTATTAAAGAGGTCTCAACCAAACGGAATGCGTTGGGCAACGGCAGGCATTAGCCTCCCCTGGGTACTCCTCCTGCTGCAGTCCAACTGTTTGCAATAATGCCTGGATTCGTTAAAGGACTTGGGTGTGAAAGATTTCTCCCAACAATTAAACTAATACTCGACTCCAATACAACTCTTCCCTAATAACGACGAATTTATAACATTTACACCATTGCGGTGAAGGAAAATAGCAGAAAATTACAGAGGTGTTGTCAACGTATCTCTCCAAAACTTATATGAATCAGAAGATGGACGCAGAAATACGAATAAGATATAAAATGTTAGGTATAGTATTGAGGATAATCACATTTTCATTTTTATCTACGTGGGTCAAACGGCAGGCACGTCACTTACGGTCAAACATGAGTCGCGCTCGCGGGTTGTGAGAAAACTATTTCAGAATCCAAGATCACGTGATTACAGGTTTGCTAGTTTCTATTAAAAAAAAAAAAAAAAAAAATCATATATTTCGAAGCTTATAAGAAGTAACCGTTACGAATGATATTCATAAATTATACTGTTCAAAGCAAACACTTTTTTTTTTCCTTCGAAACTGTGAAAATAAAAATAATTAAAAAAATTAATATGCTTTTAAATAAAAGCTCTTTATTGGTTGACATTTTTTTAAAGTATTTAAATTGAGATTCCAAAATATATTCATTAATTTTTGGCATATTTTTGTTTATTTGATGTAATTGAGAAACTTTAAAAGCTAGGTTATTCTACAACAGCTTCAGAAACCTGTGCATTGTTGACAACGTCCCTTTAATACCAACGCAGCCAGACAAAAATCGCCAGACAATGGGCTAAAGAAAAAAAAAAAAAAAATTCTCAACCCCCTCCCCCTCCCATTTTCTTACCCCTACGCACATAGTTGATCATGCACTGTAGCACCTGCCCTGACAAATGACTTTCGAGAGTTCTTGCTTCGTTGCAGCTGAAAGAGGGGAAAAAAAATAGGGGTAGGGGGAAAAGGGGAAAAAAAAAAAAAAACATAATGAAGCAGACCATCGCCAATACTTACATAAGCAATACAAAGTGCGTGGAAATGAGGGATATCAGTACACGTGTCGTGATACAATTGGGACTCCTTTTTGATAGGACAGCTTTTTTTATGTGACGGCATTCCGACGACGTTAAAATACAATACATTCCGCTTGTGGGGTCCTCAATGTCCCCGATATTTATAGGTGACAAATTTTAGTGGATAATAAGATCCCTTTTACCCAACACGCTTCAGTAGCGTGCCGTGGGGTTGCTGATAACATCATCCCCTTACCCCATTCGAAAATGAAAGGAAAAACGTTTCAGTTCAGTTATCATATGATGAAAACTTGTACGTCAAATTAATTCGAAACAAATCACTACATAACAAAAGAATGAAAACTGTTTTAAGTTCTTTTTTTATTTGACATACATGAAATTATTTCTTGAGTGTTCCTAAAATGATCCCAATTTTGACTCTGAGCTATTATACAATGATTTAGTGTATAAAAGTCTGATTTACACTTTTTATCAATAAAATGCCAATTTTTTTTCCCTTTGCTTTTTTCTTTCTAATTTTGTAATAAAATTTCAATTTGTTTTTCACCATAACGTGAAATTTCAGCACACGAAATCGGAAAAGCTAGGCGATGGAATACTAATAATTTTGCACAATAAATCCTTTTTAGAGAACTTCTATTGCAATGGTTCTGATGTCATGATAAACATAATTCTAGTGATATAAAATTTATTGGACATAAAAATAAACGCAATTTAAAAAATGATAATTTTGTCTAACTTTGAAACCTCATCTTTCTAATTTTATTCGTCATTTTTAAATTAAAATGTTTTGATTTAATAAAAGTTCTGACAAAAAAAAAATTGCAATCCACTATTTTTCTTTTTAATTGTTGTTGCCATCGAGAAGTCTTCTTTGCTCTCAGTATCCAAAAAAAAAAAAGCACATCGTAAACAACTTTTAAAGTTATCCCGTGAACAAGGAGTCCATTTTGTGCTCTGTGGTGCCACCTGGTGAGATCAAATGTCACCACTCTGATTGCCCGAGTTATCATCAAAACCCGAAGCAGTGTGGCTGCAGACGGGAGGGGGAGTGAAACATTAGCGGCTACATATTCATAAACATGAAGTGGTTATAACATCCTGCGCCGTCTTTATGAGTTCATTGCACTCGGATCTTAACAAAAGGCAGAAGGGGAACGTGGTTCGAATGGCTATTACGGCTTAGTGTGCTCGGCTGGGGCACTAGGCCAGCCACAGTTATAAACCTTCTCAAGGACCTAAAACAAATGCTAAACTGAAACGACCAAGAATTATTTTCATTAGCAAAAAGAAGTCCACAGCACTCCAAATCAACATAGATACGACAACGACTAATAAAATTTGAATTTGAAAATAGCATTTTTTGGAGATTTTTTATTTACTTAGATATCACAGCATCCACTCCCATGGGTAATAACTTTGCCAGATATTTAGCTGCGGAATACATTTTTGTTAATAACTATGTCAACGTGTTTATATTAGTATATTGAGCAGATGACACACACAATTACAGTGAAATTACATTAATTGAAAGACATCTTTCGAAACGTTCCGTTTTTGCTCTATTTTTAGTTAACGTATTCTTGTATCTGTCGTGAATCATCCTTACCCTTGCCGACAGCATTATTGCTCAGGCCTTTGTCAGCTTATTGCTACACCGAGGTAGGCTTTCAAAGGGAAACAAATAGCACGAGCTGATTCATTGTTAGACAGATAAAGAAGTTCCGTCTTCTGTTTCATGTCCTCAGAATTAACATAGAAATAAGCTACAAAATGAAAAGAAAACTTTAATGGGACATCGTGTTTGATTTTTGTAGATTTATAAGAAGAAAGCCTTTAATGAGGGGGGCGGGGAAAGAGAGAAACATTTTCACACATTTCATCAATTTTTAAAAGCAAACAATAATTTTTCTTAATGAATTGAGTGTTTGCCGTATCTCGGAATTCTCAGTAATTACGTAGGAGGATATTATGATTAAATATATATTTACATAAACAAAGGACTTACAAGGAATAAACATCCGATTTCAAAATGCAAAAAAAAATCCTCTGCTGCAGCCTTATGTATTAAATATATAAGAAAAAGCAAACCATCTCAGACTGAATATATATAACCAACATTGTGATGATTTTTCTAATAATTTTGACAGAGAAAAAAAAAATTGCTTCCTCTTCCACAGAGAACTACGGCATTTGAAGAAAGTTCGAAGTGGGTGTAACTATTTCAAGCCCTGCTATTTCTTGAGCGCAAACGTCTTCTTCCTTTTGTTTTCTTAATGCAGTTTGCGTACGAGTAGTAAAAGCTTTCGCTTCTTTCCCAAACAAACTTAAAGACATTCTTACCCTTTTAAAGAATTTTTACTACGGGTTTACATTTACCTCGCCCTTCTGGCTAAACGAAAATGGATGAGTTTCTCCAACGGCTTTCTTCAAGCTTGATTTTGAAAACATATATTGGAAATAAAAAGTTTCCATTGTCTTTCGGGTTCTGATTGAATTTATCCATCTTTTAATAATTCAGAATTTGCTGTATTTCACATTTGTCAGAAGTTTGAAATCTATTTAGCTTGCTTTTTTTTTTTTTTTTTTTTTAAATATAAGCATAATTTCGTTTTAAGATAATTTATAAGTAAATAAATATAAAATCTTTCTATCTTTGTATGTTTTCGATATAGTACAAAAAATCCCAGCACTGTCATTCCGGAAAACAGATAACGGCTGCTTTTTTTTTTTTAATTTCTGAAACAAGTATGAAACTAATCTACAAACAATCCAAGGGTTATTCGAGTCCTTTTATAGACTTCAATTACTATCCCTTCACTGGTGGCAGGCATGTAGACTAAAACGGAAGCTCCATTTATTTTATAAAAAAACCGAACATATCATTGATAATTGCCCATGTTTCAGAATTCTGGAATGAGCTGTAAATGTAAATATAATAGTCAGTAATTAAATTTTTTTTTGTTGGTTTTTTTTTTTTAAAAAAGAGAAGAAAATAATGTGTGTAGCAAGGAAATCATTATGGTTCTTTTTAAACTAGTTTTAAAAATACGATATAAATTAATTAAAAAAAAAAGAAAAGAAATCTTAATGGCTTTTGCCAATGTTTAAACTGCTTGCCTTAACGGGCAAAGTGCGAGCGGCCATTTTACTTTTTGCCCAGCGTCGTCGTCCATGTCATTTGGCCGAAGTCCAAACAGACGAGAGAGGGGGGAATTGTGGGAATAAACAAGCCATGGCCCATTAACCCTTTCTCTCCAGAATAAAAGGAGGAGAAACGAGAGACTTTTACTCGGTAATTTTCAAGAGTTCCAAGTTTTGGGAAGAAGGAAGAGCCACAACTGGCACTGGTGCCAAAAATCGTTCCAGCTACGCCTACACCCTGCCTCCATTGACAAATGGACCGAAATCACTCCGATATATGTATGTATTTTGGTTTCCCGCCCGAACTTCGAAGTTCGGAAGTCTTGCTTCTACTAGATTTTTTTTTTCCCTCCATTTTTTTTTCTTTTCTTTGGAAACTAGAAATGACTTGATCTGGATCTTTCGATGTCTTCTTCTTCTTCCTTTAATGGTTCTTGGCGAATAGCAATCAAGGACGATGGAACAGGATGGAGAGAAAAGAAGAAGAAAAAAAATCTCCAACGGAGCAGTTGTAAAACTTTCTGTAATATACGTACCAAATTAGGAATCTGCGAATCATTACAATTGCAAAGAAATGTTTTCCATTTAATACAATTGCATCAATAATAAAAGGCGGGCAAAGGAACATAAATACCTATTTCGAATATAAGGCCTAAAGAAAGGAAAGGAAGGCATAGAATCAAAACCTAAAACACAACATTTCCAAGTAACTCTTCGAAGATATTTTTTTTCTTTTTCCCATCAACACTGATTTATAATATCTTTATTTCTGTTATAGAAATGCACTAGCGGTGCTTGGGTAAGACAAAACTTATGGTCCTACAATGACTTCTTGGTATATGAGAAGTAGCAGATTACAAACCTTATGTTAGGGAGGGAAGAAAAAAATTAAAAAAAAAAACCTATTTACTCAAGTTTTCAAAGTAGGCGTACTTAGTTTCAGCTTTCTAGGTCTCTTGGTTAACATACGAATTTACCAGCATTATTTCCTTTTACAAGACTTCGACATTTGATTAACATTAAAAAGAAAAAAAAGATAACAATACTTATATTATTGCTCAAAAGCTATTCACAAAAACTATGCAATTTTTCTAATGAGATTAAATCAGGCAATCCTAACATTCTCTCATTTTTAATTTTCTAAATGACCCCACTAATGATTCGGGAAATAAAATATTCAAGAAATGGACTCCATAAATATGTCGTTACAGTTCGTAATTACCATTCCTATACTTTAGTTTTATTGGTCGTACACCTAAAGTATTATTGCGAACGCATAATAATAAACAGAACGAGGGTTTATATCTAAACTGAAGTGATTTGGAACTGAACAACATATTTGGCAATGGAAGTTTTCTATTAGAAAAGTTTTCCTATCTTCTGCAATGCGAAGAAAACAACGGCGAGAAAGCATCGAAGGTCGATTAATCTATTGGTTAATTTACGAAGCTCCTGTAGGTGGAATAGTAAGGCAAATGCGAAAAACGGAAAAAAAAAAAGCTGTATCTGCGAAGAGAATGTTGTTTTTAAATATAAGGACAATCGCCCATAAACTGTATTAGTAAATACAAAATGTTCTTCATTGCCTGCCAAAGTGCTATCATTTGGTTTTCTTTCTGTTCCAGAAACCCTAGGGGCTGTTCAAGTATTAGGTAAGCATGCAAGGGGGAGAGGGGGTTCAAGCATCTTGCTGATAAGGTGGGGGTGGGGGGAAATCAGAGCAATACTTACGTAAGACACACAAACATGCCCTTTGATATAATTTTGACTATTTCAATTTGTTTTTCAGTGGTATTTACTGTTAATGATTTGGCAAATCCTACGTAAACGCAAGGAGGTCGTATTCTGCTTATTTTTGCTTACAAGGGGGTGGGGTCTAAAATGACTAAAAATGTGCTTACATAATACCCTACATGATCTTCTCATCGCATGCATTTCAGTTGTCTACCGTCATAAATGTCCCCATTTTCTATTCTTTTAAATTTCACTGCGTCACCAAATATTGTTTAATCTTTTTTACGGTTTCCCTGCCTTGCTTTTATTCTTTCTCTAATTTCGGTTGAATCTTTTACCTTCCTTATTGAAACATTCTCCTAAAATAACAGTATTTATCACATACTTCTATTTCTTTATTATCTTCCATTTCAAATTTTGTCATCAGTTCTTTCCAAAACGCAAATGCTTTGTCTTATTCACATACGATACAGAGAAAAAAAAAGAAGCTAACAGATGGTTTGGTAGGGATGTGTAACAAGATTGAGTAATTGTAGATTGGCAAAGCAGGCATTCAAATGGATACTTCCAGAAAAGAGGAAGACCTAGGAAATCATGAACTGAAGGTATTCAGAAAGCGACACGTGACGCTGTAAAACCGATATGTAAATATACGTCATGGGCTTATTAAGAAAACAATATTATAAACCCATACGTAGTAGTAAAACTAATTTGAAATAGAAGAAACGACAAGATAGGTTCAATAACTTTATTATTTTATATAATTTCAGATCCCTTAGCTAATTTGTCTGATTGTTACTTTAACCCTTTTGGTTTTATTAAGAACAAAACACAGTGTTTACAAAAGAGAAGGAGATAGAATATTTTAATGAACAAGAATTACGTGTCAGTGAGAATAACAATAGTGAGAAACTGAGGTTGGAATCGCAGGCAACGTAAGTAAACATCAAAATAAGGAAAAGATTCAAGTCAATTCCAAGTAACGGTATTTCAAGGACTGTTCATTTCCTTTTCAAAATCTGGTCTTTGCTTCGAGGTCAGTGTCACTTGAATGCAGGGCGCAAACACTGACGAGGAAGCCCGTATTACACAAAGAGCTTTCAAATACAGGTGCTGAGTTTTTTTCCACCTCCTATTTCGAAACATCAGATCTTTTTCGATAGCTTTGCTGGTCGACAACCTTAGAGGATCAATAGGTATATTGATTTACGAAAAAAATGGTAGCAATACAACGTTATTTGCCTCAATGATTACCTAACAGCAGTCGATACAACACACGCCAGTTGTGTTGGCGTGAAAACTTCTATAATTACTTATTTAAGCTGAATATTTTAACAAGAGGAAAGTGAATGGAAAGAAAGACCAATTTTAAGTGAAATTTATGTTTCGAAATTTTGTATTTTTTTATATACAGGGTGATTCGAAAAGATGGGTCAAAAATTGAGCCGTTGATTCTACTCGTGAAAACAAACAAAAATAAAATGGGTCCGAGAAAAACGTCTTATTCAATGTAGGTGTGTTTGTTTCTTGTGTTGTTGGTACAGTATGATGCGAGAAAACGTTTTGCAAATATTCATAAAATGAAACACAAATAAGCAAGATAGGAAACGAATGATTTAATAAACGGTGTTAATAAAACACATGTCAATAAACTAGCTAATGTGAATGAAATTAAACACGGCTGTAGCAACCATTAATTGGTTTTCTTATGCGCGCGCACAACAAAACAAAAAAAAAGAAACAAACACACCTACATTGAATAATGATACAAGACGTTTTTCTCGAAAACTTTTCATTTCCGGACCATGTTTAAATGAAAAATTTTTTTGTTTGGTTTCATGAGTAGAACCTAAGGCTAAATGTTTGACCCACCTTTTTCGGAACCACCCTGTATGTATATAAACTGCAGCGATTTTTTTTTTTTTAATTATTTTTTTTATTAAATCAATCGTAATTCAGGGAAGTCGAGCATTAATTTTAAAAAATATCAGGATGTCGTCTTCAGTTGAATTCAAAAAACAAAAACAAAAAACCCTTAATTGTTATAATATTATTATTATTTGCATTTTTTAACAAACGACAACTTTCATTCATTTCAAATGACCAATCGTAATTAAGAATAACTTCGTTTCTTAATTCCATCCTTTCTTTTAAGGCGAAAGCCCAATGAGCTTTTATGGGTGAACAAAAAGAAGTCGACCTAAGCAGCACATTCGGTCTCTTCATTCATAAGATTCCTCGTGGCTGGGTTCCGTTCATCGTAGGCTGATGTCCAAAAAAAAAAGGCGGCCCGTCGCTGCCTTCCAGTGGTGCTCGTGCAAAGTGGTTGGTGCATTCTTGGCGTTCAGCCAGTCTCTCTCTCTCTAACAAATGTCATAATAAAGAAAACGAACAAAACTTGTTATGTGATGGACAGACCTATTTCATATCAGTGCTTTTCTTCCTTTCCTGATGCTTGTGTTATTTCTCCAATCTATTCTAAGATGTTTCTTTATAAAGAAAAGCTTAGGATTTCTTTTCTCTTGCATAAAAATACTTGGGATAAAAACTTCCGCGCTTTTATTTTTAATAGTTTCGAAAAAGCTCCGGAAAACAATAATTTTGGCTGTTGTTGTTTTTTTAATGAACTCCCAAAAACTAAAATCTAAAGCGAAAACAAATTGGTTGCGATAGGAAAATAAAAAGAAAAAAAGAAAGAAATCTAACTGGCAATCTGGAAGAATTGAAGTTGCTCTCAAAACATTTTCTATTCCCACCAAGAAAATACTGAAAGCTACATAAATTTAAGTGGTGTTCCATCCATACACAAAATGCAAATTATAATGATTTTTAAAAAGATACACGTTGTTTTCGGCAAAAGATTTTAATCAGTTTAAATTTGTTGGTAAAGCTTTCAATTACCCAATCTATAATACAAAAGGGAAATTTGTGTGTGTGTGTGTGTGTCTCAGTTCAAAATATTTAGAATACTTCCCAACATGCTACAAACTTGAAATTCCGCATAAGGGTAGGTTCCATAAGGCAGACAATGTAAAAAGTGTGAAAATAACCTTTTTTAGTTGGGGGGGGGGGGACCTCAAAGCGCCATATGTGCACCTGGAGGCGACTATTGGAACTACAAAAATATTATAGTGCATAATAGCACAGATTAACCTGGTGGCGACAAT
>JAFIDM010013911.1:33931-69408 GCA_023159025.1 Thereuonema tuberculata
ATTGTCGCCACCAGGTTAATCTGTGCTATTATGCACTATAATATTTTTGTAGTTCCAATAGTCGCCTCCAGGTGCACATATGGCGCTTTGAGGTCCCCCCCCCCCCAACTAAAAAAGGTTATTTTCACACTTTTTACATTGTCTGCCTTATGGAACCTACCCTTATGCGGAATTTCAAGTTTGTAGCATGTTGGGAAGTATTCTAAATATTTTGAACTGAGACACACACACACACACACACAAATTTCCCTTTTGTATTATAGATTGGGTAATTGAAAGCTTTACCAACAAATTTAAACTGATTAAAATCTTTTGCCGAAAACAACGTGTATCTTTTTAAAAATCATTATAATTTGCATTTTGTGTATGGATGGAACACCACTTAAATTTATGTAGCTTTCAGTATTTTCTTGGTGGGAATAGAAAATGTTTTGAGAGCAACTTCAATTCTTCCAGATTGCCAGTTAGATTTCTTTCTTTTTTTCTTTTTATTTTCCTATCGCAACCAATTTGTTTTCGCTTTAGATTTTAGTTTTTGGGAGTTCATTAAAAAAACAACAACAGCCAAAATTATTGTTTTCCGGAGCTTTTTCGAAACTATTAAAAATAAAAGCGCGGAAGTTTTTATCCCAAGTATTTTTATGCAAGAGAAAAGAAATCCTAAGCTTTTCTTTATAAAGAAACATCTTAGAATAGATTGGAGAAATAACACAAGCATCAGGAAAGGAAGAAAAGCACTGATATGAAATAGGTCTGTCCATCACATAACAAGTTTTGTTCGTTTTCTTTATTATGACATTTGTTAGAGAGAGAGAGAGACTGGCTGAACGCCAAGAATGCACCAACCACTTTGCACGAGCACCACTGGAAGGCAGCGATGGGCCGCCTTTTTTTTTTGGACATCAGCCTACGATGAACGGAGCCCAGCCACGAGGAATCTTATGAATGAAGAGACCGAATGTGCTGCTTAGGTCGACTTCTTTTTGTTCACCCATAAAAGCTCATTGGGCTTTCGCCTTAAAAGAAAGGATGGAATTAAGAAACGAAGTTATTCTTAATTACGATTGGTCATTTGAAATGAATGAAAGTTGTCGTTTGTTAAAAAATGCAAATAATAATTTTGTTATAACAATTAGGGCTTTTTTTTTTTAATTCAACTGAAGAAGGGACATCCCGATATTTTTTAAAATTAATGCTCGACTTCTCTGAATTACTATTGACTTAATAAAAAAATAATTTAAAAAAAATCGCTGCAGTTTATATACATACAGGGTGGTTTCGTAAGGTGGGTCAAAAATTTAGCCTTAGGTTCAACTCATGAAACCAAACAAAAAAGTTTCTATAAGCATGGGTCCGGAAATGAATAATTTTCGAGAAAAACGTCTTGTATCATTATTCAATGTAGGTATGTTTGTTTCTTTTGTTGTGCGAGCGCATAAGAAAACCAATTAATTGTTGTGCAACTGTGTTTAACTTCATTCACATTCGTTAGTTTATTGACATGTGTTTTATTAAACACCGTTTATTAAATCATTCGTTCCCTATTTTGCTTATTTGTGTTTCATTTTGTGAATATTTGCAAAACGTTTTCTCGCATCATACTGTACCAACAACACAAGAAACAAACACACCTACATTGAATAATGATAAAAGACGTTTTTCTCGAAAACTATTCATTTCCGGACCCATTTCATTTTTGTTTGTTTTCACGAGTAGAATCAACGGCTCAATTTTTGACCCATCTTTTCGAATCACCCTGTATATAAAAAAATATAAAATTTCGAAACATAAATTTCACTTAAAATTGGTCTTTCTTTCCATTCACTTTCCTCTTGTTAAAATATTCAGCTTAAGTAAGTAATTATAGAAGTTTTCAACACTGTCTGTGTTGTATCGACTGCTGTTAGGTAATCATTGAGGCAAATAACGTTGTATTGCTACCATTTTTTTCGTAAATCAATATATCTATTGATCCTCTAAGGTTGTCGACCAGCAAAAGCTATCGAAAAAGAACTGATGTTTCGAAATAGGAGGTGGAAAAAAAAACTCAGCACCTGTATTTGAAAGCTCTTTGTGTAATACGGGCTTCCTCGTCAGTGTTTGCGCCCTGCATTCAAGTGACACTGACCTCGAAGCAAAGACCAGATTTTGAAAAGGAAATGAACAGTCCTTGAAATACCGTTACTTGGAATCGACTTGAATCTTTTCCTTATTTTGATGTTTACTTACGTTGCCTGCGATTTCAACCTCAGCTTCTCACTATTGTTATTCTCACTGACACGTAATTCTTGTTCATTGAAATTATCTGTCTCTTTCTCTTTTGTAAACACTGTGTTTTGTTCTTAATAAAACCAAAAGGGTTAAAGTAACAATCAGACAAATTAGCTAAGGGGTTTTTAAGTATCTGAAATCATGTAAAATAATAAAGTTTTTGAACCAATCTTGTCGTTTCTTCTATTTCAAATTAGTTTTACTACTACGTATGGGTTTATGATATTATTTTCTTAATAAGCCCATGACGTCTTTTTCATATTTACATATCGGTTTTACAGCGTCACGTGTCGCTTTCTGAATACCTTCAGTTCATGATTTCCTAGGTCTTCCTCCTTTCTGGAAGTATCCATTTGAATGCCTGCTTTGTCAATCTACAATTACTCAATCTTGTTACACATCCCTACCAAACCATCTGTTAGCTTTTTTTTTTTTTCCCTGTATCGTACGTGAATAAGACTAAAGTATTTGTGTATTGGAATGAACTGATGACAAAAATTTGAGTAGGAAGATAATGAAGAAATAGAAGTATGTGATAAACACTGTTATTTTAGGAGAATGTTTCAATAAGGAAGGTAAAAGATTCAACCGAAATTAGAGAAAGAATAAAAGCAAGGCAGGGAAACCGTAAAAAAGATTAAACAATATTTGGTGACGCAGTGAAATTTAAAAGAATAGAAAATGGGGACATTTATGACGGTAGACAATAGAAATGCATGCGATGAGAAGATCATGTAGGGTATTATGTAAGCACATTTTTAGTCATTTTAGACCCCACCCCCTTGTAAGCAAAAATAAGCAGAATACGACCTCCTTGCGTTTACGTAGGATTTGCCAAATCATTAACAGTTTACCACTGAAAAACAAATTGAAATAGTCAAAATTATATCAAAGGGCTTGTTTGTCTGTCTTACGTAAGTATTGCTCTGATTTCCCCCCACCCCACCTTATCAGCAAGATGCTTGAACCACCTCTCCCCCCTTGAATGCTTACGTAATACTTGAACAGACCCTAGGGTTTCTGGAACACAAAGAAAACCAAATGATAGCACTTTGGCAGGCAATGAAGAACATTTCGTATTTACTAATACAGTTTATGGGCGATTGTCCTTATATTTAAAAACAACATTCTCTTCGCAGATACAGCTTTTTATTCTGTTTTTCGCATTTGCCTTACCATTCCACCTATAGAGCTTCGTAAATTAACCAATAGATTAATCGACCTTCGACCCTTTCTCGCCGTTGTTTTCTTCGCATTGCAGAAGATAGGAAAACTTTTCTAATAGAAAACTTTCATTGCCAAGTATGTTGTTCAGTTCCAAATCACTTCAGTTTAGATATAAACCCTCGTGCAGTTTATTGTTATGCGTTCGCAATAATACTTTAGGTGTACGACCAATAAAACTAAAGTACAGAAATGGTAATTACGAACTGTACCGACATATTTATGGAGTCCATTTCTTGAATATTTTATTTTCCGAATCATTAGTGGGGTCATTTAGAAAATTAAAAATGAGAGAATATTAGGATTGCCTGATTTAATCTCATTACAAAATTGCATAGTTTTTGTGAATAGCTTTTGATCAATAAAATATATATTATTATTTTTGTTTTCTTTTTAGTGTTAATTAAATGTCGAAGTCTTGTAAAAGGAAATAATGCTGGTAATTTTTTTTTACGCTAAACCAAGATACCTAGAAAGCTGAAACTAAGTACGCCTACTTTGAAAACTTGGGCTTCTTTTTAATTTTTTTTCCTTCCCTCCCTAACACAAGGTTTTTAATCTGCTACTTCTCATATACCAAGAAGTCATTGTAGGACCATAAGTTTTGACTTATCCAAGCACCGCTAGTGCATTTCTATCACGGAAATAAAGATATTATAAATCAGTATTGATGGGAAAAAGAAAAAAACAAATCTTCGAAAAGTTACTCGGAAATGTTGTGTTTTGGGGTTTGTCTTGTCTGCCTTTCCTTTTATATAGGCCTTATATTCGAAATAGGTATTTATGTCCCTTTGCCCGCCTTCTTTTATTGATGCAATTGTATTAAATGGAAAACATTTCTTTGCAATTGTAATGATTCGCAGATTCCTAATTTGGTACGTATATTACAGAAAGTTTTACAACTGCTCCGTTGGAGATTTTTTTCTTCTTCTTTTCTCTCCATCCTGTTCCATCGTCCTTGATTGCTATTCGCCAAGAACCATTAAAGGAAGAAGAAGAAGACATCGAAAGATCCAGATCAAGTCATTTCTAGTTTCCAAAGAAAAGAAAAAAAAAATGGAGGGAAAAAAAAATCTAGTAGAAGCAAGACTTCCGAACTTCGAAGTTCGGGCGGGAAACCAAAATACATACATATATCGGAGTGATTTCGGTCCATTTGTCAATGGAGGCAGGGTGTAGGCGTAGCTGGAACGATTTTTGGCACCAGTGCCAGTTGTGGCTCTTCCTTCTTCCTAAAACTTGGAACTCTTGAAAATTACCGAGTAAAAGTCTCTCGTTTCTCATCCTTTTATTCTGGAGAGAAAGGGTTAATGGGCCATGGCTTGTTTATTCCCACAATTCCCCCCTCTCTCGTCTGTTTGGACTTTGGCCAAATGACATGGACGACGACGCTGGGCAAAAAGTAAAATGGCCGCTCGCACTTTGCCCGTTAAGGCAAGCAGTTTAAACATTGGCAAAAGCCATTAAGATTTCTTTTCTTTTTTTTTTAATTAATTTATATCGTATTTTTAAAACTAGTTTAAAAAGAACCATAATGATTTCCTTGCTACACACATTATTTTCTTCTCTTTTTTAAAAAAAAAAAACCAACAAAAAAAAATTTAATTACTGACTATTATATTTACATTTACAGCTCATTCCAGAATTCTGAAACATGGGCAATTATCAATGATATGTTCGGTTATTTTATGAAATAAATGAAGCTTCCATTTTAGTCTATATGTCTGCCATCAGTGAAGGGATAGTAATTGAAGTCTATAAAAGGACTCGAATAACCCTTGGATTGTTTGTAGATTAGTTTCATACTTGTTTCAGAAATTAAAAAAAAAAAAGCAGCCGTTATCTGTTTTCCGGAATGACAGTGCTGGGATTTTTTGTACTATATCGAAAACATACAAAGATAGAAAGATTTTATATTTATTTACTTATAAATTATCTTAAAACGAAATTATGCTTATATTTAAAAAAAAAAAAAAAAAAAAAGCAAGCTAAATAGATTTCAAACTTCTGACAAATGTGAAATACAGCAAATTCTGAATTATTAAAAGATGGATAAATTCAATCAGAACCCGAAAGACAATGGAAACTTTTTATTTCCAATATATGTTTTCAAAATCAAGCTTGAAGAAAGCCGTTGGAGAAACTCATCCATTTTCGTTTAGCCAGAAGGGCGAGGTAAATGTAAACCCGTAGTAAAAATTCTTTAAAAGGGTAAGAATGTCTTTAAGTTTGTTTGGGAAAGAAGCGAAAGCTTTTACTACTCGTACGCAAACTGCATTAAGAAAACAAAAGGAAGAAGACGTTTGCGCTCAAGAAATAGCAGGGCTTGAAATAGTTACACCCACTTCGAACTTTCTTCAAATGCTGTAGTTCTCTGTGGAAGAGGAAGCAATTTTTTTTTTCTCTGTCAAAATTATTAGAAAATCATCACAATGTTTGTTATATATTCAGTCTGAGATGGTTTGCTTTTTCTTATACATTTAATACATAAGGCTGCAGCAGAGGATTTTTTTTTGCATTTTGAAATCGGATGTTTATTCCTTGTAAGTCCTTTGTTTATGTAAATATATATTTAATCATAATATCCTCCTACGTAATTACTGAGAATTCCGAGATACGGCAAACACTCAATTCATTAAGAAAAATTATTGTTTGCTTTTAAAAATTGATGAAATGTGTGAAAATGTTTCTCTCTTTCCCCGCCCCCCTCATTAAAGGCTTTCTTCTTATAAATCTACAAAAATCAAACACGATGTCCCATTAAAGTTTTCTTTTCATTTTGTAGCTTATTTCTATGTTAATTCTGAGGACATGAAACAGAAGACAGAACTTCTTTATCTGTCTAACAATGAATCAGCTCGTGCTATTTGTTTCCCTTTGAAAGCCTACCTCGGTGTAGCAATAAGCTGACAAAGGCCTGAGCAATAATGCTGTCGGCAAGGGTAAGGATGATTCACGACAGATACAAGAATACGTTAACTAAAAATAGAGCAAAAACGGAACGTTTCGAAAGATGTCTTTCAATTAATGTAATTTCACTGTAATTGTGTGTGTCATCTGCTCAATATACTAATATAAACACGTTGACGTAGTTATTAACAAAAATGTATTCCGCAGCTAAATATCTGGCAAAGTTATTACCCATGGGAGTGGATGCTGTGATATCTAAGTAAATAAAAAATCTCCAAAAAATGCTATTTTCAAATTCAAATTTTATTAGTCGTTGTCGTATCTATGTTGATTTGGAGTGCTGTGGACTTCTTTTTGCTAATGAAAATAATTCTTGGTCGTTTCAGTTTAGCATTTGTTTTAGGTCCTTGAGAAGGTTTATAACTGTGGCTGGCCTAGTGCCCCAGCCGAGCACACTAAGCCGTAATAGCCATTCGAACCACGTTCCCCTTCTGCCTTTTGTTAAGATCCGAGTGCAATGAACTCATAAAGACGGCGCAGGATGTTATAACCACTTCATGTTTATGAATATGTAGCCGCTAATGTTTCACTCCCCCTCCCGTCTGCAGCCACACTGCTTCGGGTTTTGATGATAACTCGGGCAATCAGAGTGGTGACATTTGATCTCACCAGGTGGCACCACAGAGCACAAAATGGACTCCTTGTTCACGGGATAACTTTAAAAGTTGTTTACGATGTGCTTTTTTTTTTTGGATACTGAGAGCAAAGAAGACTTCTCGATGGAAACAACAATTAAAAAGAAAAATAGTGGATTGCAATTTTTTTTTTGTCAGAACTTTTATTAAATCAAAACATTTTAATTTAAAAATGACGAATAAAATTAGAAAGATGAGGTTTCAAAGTTAGACAAAATTATCATTTTTTAAATTGCGTTTATTTTGATGCCCAATAAATTTTATATCACTAGAATTATGTTTATCATGACATCAGAACCATTGCAATAGAAGTTCTCTAAAAAGGATTTATTGTGCGAAATTATTAGTATTCCATCGCCTAGCTTTTCCGATTTCGTGTACTGAAATTTCACTTTTTGGTGAAAAACAAATTGAAATTTTATTACGAAATTAGAAAAAAAAAAGCAAGGGAAAAAAAAAAATTGGCATTTTATTGATAAAAAGTGTAAATCAGACTTTTATACACTAAATCATTGTATAATATCTCCGAGTCAAAATTGGGATCATTTTAGGAACACTCAAGAAATAATTTCATGTATGTCAAATAAAAAAAGAACTTAAAACAGTTTTCATTCTTTTGTTATGTAGTGATTTGTTTCGAATTAATTTGACGTACAAGTTTTCATCATATGGTAACTGAACTGAAACGTTTTTCCTTTCATTTTCGAATGGGGTAAGGGGATGATGTTATCAGCAACCCCACGGCACGCTACTGAAGCGTGTTGGGTAAAAGGGATCTTATTATCCACTAAAATTTGTCACCTATAAATATCGGGGACATTGAGGACCCCACAAGCGGAATGTATTGTATTTTAACGTCGTCGGAATGTTGTCACATAAAAAAAGCTGTCCTATCAAAAAGGAGTCCCAATTGTATCACGACACGTGTACTGATATCCCTCATTTCCACGCACTTTGTATTGCTTATGTAAGTATTGGCGATGGTCTGCTTCATTATGTTTTTTTTTCCCCTTTTCCCCCTACCCCTATTTTTTTTCCCCCTCCTTCAGCTGCAACGAAGCAAGAACTCTCGAAAGTTATTTGTCAGGGCAGGTGCTACAGTGCATGATCAACTATGTGCGTAGGGGTAAGAAAATGGGAGGGGGGGGGGGGTGGAAATTTTTTTTTTTTTTTTTTTTTTCTTCAGCCCATTGTCTGGCGATTTTTGTCTGGCTGCGTTGGTATTAAAGGGACGTTGTCAACAATGCACAGGTTTCTGAAGCTGTTGTAGAATCACCTTTATTTACCTTTTAAAGTTTCTCAATTACATCAAATAAACCAAAATATGCCAAAAACTAATGGATATTTTTTGGAATCTCAATTTAAATACTTTAAAAAAATTTCAACCAATAAAGAGCTTTTATTTAAAAGCATATTAATTTTTAATTATTTTTATTTTCACAGTTTCGAAGAAGAAAAAAATTTTGCTTTGAACAGTTTAATTTATGGATGTCATTCGTAACGGTTACTTCTTATAAGCTTCGAAATATATGATTTTATTTTTTTTTAAATAGAAACTAGCAAACCAAACAGAAATCACGTGATCTTGCATTCTGAAATAATTTTCTCACAACCCGCGAGCGCGACTCATGTTTGACCGTAAGTGAAAATAAAAATTAAAAAAAACGAAATGCCAATCAATTTCTACTCCCATCTTCTGATTCATATAAGTTTTGGAGAGATACGTTGACAACACGTTTGTAATTTTCTGCTATTTTCCTTCACCGCAATGGTGTAAATGTTATAAATTTGTCGTTGTTATTAGGGAAGAGTTGTATTGGAGTCGAGTATTAGTTTAATTGTTGGGAGAAATCTTTCACACCCAAGTCCTTTAACGAATCCAGGCATTATTGCAAACAGTTGGACTGCAGCAGGAGGAGTACCCAGGGGAGGCTAATGCCTGCCGTTGCCCAACGCATTCCGTTTGGTTGAGACCTCTTTAATAATGACTATTGATCGTTTCCATGATGAATTGATGATCGTAACTCCTCCCCCGCCGTCATCTACCAATTCGAGATGCAGAGTTCCGCTTTGGTCATTAGTGTGACAGTATCTGTATCTCCGCTCGACTCTGTCGCACCCCCTCCACCACCATCGGCCACTTAAAGATGGTAACGTCAATATCTTCATCTTGTCCCATCCGTTTCGCCACAACAAAACAATGAGAATCGCATCCGAGCAGGAACAGAGGCTGTACTCCTTTGGCAGCACCCCATCAACATGCCGATCTTTCCGACCCAAAAAATTAATAAAAGACGATTTACTTAACGTGAAATCTCTTTGAAAGGTAGTCAGCGAATAATAACATTATATAAAGCGCATTATATCTTGATGAATCACTTGCTAATGAGCCAGGACCACGGCCGTACCGATTTATGTCCGCAAAAGAAATATTGAATGCGATCCTAAAATTTAACCTTATGATCTAAAAATTAAGAGATGATTAAGTAGAATTTCATACGACAGAGAGTTTGAGACCATCGAAATAAAAACCCTATTATTTTATTCAACGCGTATTATGTATCATGTTTCTCTGATAGAGCTTTTTTTTTTTTTTATTCTATAAAATTAAAAGTACAGTCAATCGTATCTATTTAATAATAATTTCTTCTTATAAAACCCATTGGTTTTATATTTTTCTATTTCGGATTCGAATAATACTACTATTAATGCCACGAACTTTTTGTCTTTTCACATACTACGAATTTTCATCCTTTGATAATTGGATAGCGAATTTGAGATATATAATATTATATAATTAGCAGAGAAAGAAATAAACAGCCTTTTATCTGCTACAAAGGCCATCTAGAAAAGTTCTATTATAAAGTTCGAAATTTATTTATAATATTTAAGATTTCGATTAATTAGTCTTGTCAACATAATTAGACTTTAAAAAGTTGTAGCCTTAGTTTAAATACTTACGTATATCCACAGATTTCAGTATTATTTCTGTAACGTATATTTATCAAGGATAACCACATTTTCGCCTACATTTGTATTTTATTTAAGATTGAGGGGAGAGAAAAAGAAATTTAGAAAAGTAGATGATCGTTCATTAAAGAGAATGTGAATTAAATTATATTCACATTATATTTTATGTGAATATAAAACACATATTAGTCTGTATTTGTTTTCATCCTAATTAATTATATTAAATTGAGTCCGAGTAAAAAAAAAATAAATTAAAAACGGGATTTTCTTTTTTAATTGCATAATAATGTAAGTTCAAACTAAAAAATCGTGAACACGATTACTACATTGCTTTGTCTCCCTAATGTTTTTTATGCTAAAACTTTTTTTTTTTTTTTTTTAATTTCATACAACGTTTGTATATGCAAGATGTTTCGTGACAGTTGATCGCTTGTCTTGGACTGGTGTACTCGCCTACATGAGTCTGGTGCTGCCTGACCTACTTTTGGGTTGAATTGCTAAGGACGAGATTTTGAAAGAAACTTTTTTTCTTGCTTGTTTCTATGTTATACATTCCCTAAATGTTGTCATGGGGTAAACCAAGGCGAATTTTGCTATGCAATAAGTGTATGGGGGTGTTTTGTATCTATCTCTAATCCGCTTAAAAATAGGACGTTTTGTCATTCTAAGCATCGGGTTCGTCCATTTAGGGCGCTTTCGAGTTAGAATTTTTGTCGATTTTTTTTTTTTTTTTTTTTTTTAAAGTTTATTTTAAAATATATTATTTTGCAAGCTGGAAGTAGGCGACAAATTGTACTTGTTGGAATAAAAATGTAACTATTGTTAAATTTCAAGAGATGAATTAACATTTAATTAATTTTCCCTTACGTGTTTTATTGTTTCTCATTAGGAAAAAATAATAATTAATAAATTCATTAAGATTCCGTGGAACTGTAAAAGATGTAGCATAACATAAAATCCAATGTAAGTTCCGTATCCTGCTGCCAGGTGGCGTTGCATTCCATTACTAATAATTGCTTTCCATTGTTATTATAGGAAAGAGGACTGCGTTTCGAATTACATATAAAAATTATGAACTTTTTATCGAATTCATTTTGCGCACTCGTAAAACACTTTTTAACTTTTCGTTAAAACGCTTTTAGTTCTGCTGTTGACGAAATAAATTAGCAGAAGCTATCCATTAAATTCTAATTTTGAAATTGAATTTAATTTTCGGTTTTCTTCTTTTTATTCCTTTCTACTTGCTATCAAACCAAAATAAACGAAAGAAAATAGGACTATCCTACACATTTTCAGCTTTCGGGGAGATAATTATTAATAAAATGTTTTGCTTTGAAGTTTTTCGCTTGTCATCGACTGATCAGAATTATTTAAAATTATTACTGTCATCATTATAATTACATTTAGCATAGCTGCATCATTTTTAGGAAATTTTTTACTGAATTTGAAACATCCCCTGGATGTGGATTAATTTGATATGTGGAAGTTGTGTTATTCTGTCATTATCCGGACGCACAAATACAAAAGAATATGAAGATTAAGCTAAGAGTAAAAATAAAGGGAGCTAACGATATTATTAAAGATTAATTAAGATATTATTACACATTTACAGTTATACATTAGAAGTGTGAGGAAAAAAACTACAAATGAACATTTTACAATATTATTACCAAAGAGTGTTTATTATAAAGGAGAAAGGGATAAATATTCAAGTTTTTGCTTGGTGTATTCTCATCTCACCTGTTGGAATGCCCTACAGTTCATGTATCTTAGCTTCAAACAATGATTGTTTTTTTGGAACTGCTTGTTGCAAGGCATTAAATATTGAATAGCAACTGATTGGCGGTTTTATTACACTTTCCTTGCCAACATATTTAAATCCTAAAGTAATTGAATTTTTTCAACGTATTATCTTAACTAATAAACAAACTAAACTAATAATTAAAACTAGTAAAACTTCAGCCATTGTATCTTACTCGCAGAAAAAGTACCCCCTTCTTTTTTATCGTTGTTATTATTATTAGAGCGTTATATTTTTATAATATTGTTTTTAAAATAATTTATCGTTAAAAAAAATCCAATTGAATATGTTTGGGATAATGCTGTTGTCTCTTTCTCAATTGACCTTCACGCAATCTTTATCTTTTGACATGTGTCCTGGTTTTCGATTACCTTGAATTACGATTTAAAAAAATAAATAAATTAAACCTATATCCCATTTTTCACGTTTAAATCCCTCCATTGTTAACGAGGAGGAGGAGGAGGATATTGTGTTTCGTTGACGCAATACTCAACTGTCCAACTACTTTCAGTCCGTAAATAAAACTCTTGCTAAAGAATCTGGAGATTTAGGTCATTGCCATGATATCCGAGAAGGGGTGAAAAATCAAACGAAGGCCTTTTTTTTTTATTATTATTTTTATTTCCCATAAATACACGAGAGGCCTTTTGCTGTGTTGGTTTTATTTTTTTTTTCCTCCTCTCCCTCTGCCTTTGTTGATACCGGTCTCGTGATAACCCATTTCGAAAATACAATCAGGCTTCAGAAGAAATCGACCTTGGGTTGGCTTATGCTGAACTATAAGAAAGATTGCAGTAAGACAATATTGTTACTAAACATAAATACGTCCTTGTCATTTTAAAAAAAGAGAGAAGGATTAGGAAAAGAGATTAAGAGGATTTTAACCAAGTGTTTTTCTATTTACGTAGTTCATTTTGTTCCGGCATCTTTTGAAATTCTGATTTAATAGCTCTCCCGTTGTGGGACATTAAACATTAATTTACAGTTGAGACAGTTTTTATTTTATTTATATATTTATTTTTTTATAAAAATACACGAATAAATATTTTTGTTTTTAATTATTGTTAAGATTGTTGTTATCTTACTGTTGCCTATGTCTTTAATGTTCAGGACGGGTTGACGTATTTGATCAATAATACTAATAATAGGAAAACATATTTTTTCGTGGTACTTTTGTTTTGGATTTTATTGTATAAAATATGAACTACAATTCATATCAAAGCCCAGATTTGTAGTTTGAAACGCACGCCAAAATTACAGTGGTGTTCATCACATTCCATGACCAATTTTCCAGTTTAATAGAAAATAGACTATGTTATTTGCTTATCGGATTTAAATGTAAATTATACACTATTCCAAGTAAATTTTAATGGCTAAAATCCAAAATAGAATTATCCTGAAAGGTGGCTCCATCTAACGAGCAAAAGATATTTTAATTTCAAAGTAATCTTTTGCTTAATGAAAGGAGAGAACTATTAAAGTTTTTGATTTAACTACAGCTGAATTTCAGCGAACCTGCAATGTAATTATAACGAGTTATTTTTTTAACTTTTTTAATCTTTATCGATATCCAACAAAGGATCATATGCTAATCCATAATGTTGGCGCGTGCTTGAAGTTGATTGAAAGTAATTGGGGTTAGCTCATTCAGCTGCAAGAATATGTGGATTTCGGTAATGGAAAAAAAATATTGTTTGTATCTATATGACAATTCACAAATATAAAGACGCACTTTCCCTTTATATATATATATACACACACACACACACACAAAATATACGTCAAGGATAATGCTTTTTTTTTTTTTTTTTTTTTTTCAATAACTTCTTTGTGTGAGATGGCTTCATTTTGGTTATAACGTCTGAGTTTTTTATTGTCTTGTAATTTGTTGCAGAAAGCTTAACTACAGACTAAGAAACTTCGGTGAATCTAGTTTCCATTATTACATGAAATATCGGGTTTTCCTCCTTCGAAAGTAAAAATTAAAAAAAATCTAAAACAAGATCTTCAGCTGACGGCAGTTTGTAATTTTTAAAATGGGCGTGGGCTTGATATGTACCTCATATGACTATCTTTCGTGGAATTTATGTTTTGTTTCCGCCTAAAAGTGTTTTGAATTCAGCTATATTACACCTTTTCTTATATATGTATTATGTCTGTGTAAAGTATTTGTGGTTGGAACTATAAAAAGGGAGCGATTGATACATCCTGTCAGTCCATGGTATTCCCACACTGAAGATGAAAATGCGAGACATAACGTAAGATTCGTCATTTAGATATTGCTAATAGTTTGAGCGATGTGAACCGAGTCAAGGTTTCCTTCATTTCGCCTTGAGGGTTTCTTCTCTCTGCCCTTTCCCTTTTATCATCATTCTCTTTCCTCTGTTCTTTACCTTGCCGCGGGGTAAAATGACGCACTCGGAAAGACTGCGTTGGCATTTTTCCTCTCCCCCCTTCCCTCTCCTGGTGTCCCATTGTACCATCCTGGCAAATTGATCACTAATAATGCTTAATTTCTCTTGTTTTTTCTCAAGAAAATAATCACAATGCTTTGTTCTAGTAATTTCAAATATCCGAGAAGAAATGTAGCATTTCTTAAAAGACATGATTTGTACAATTGTGGATTTTTAATACTATAAACTAAAGTTTATTGCTGAGAAAATTCTGTATATTAAGTTTCTTGATATAGTTAAAAAATTGCTATTTAAATTCATAGCATTCTAATTTGAAATGTGTGTATAAGATAATCTGAAAGAAAACATAATTTATTTGTTTTATTTCATTTTGTTAAATATTCTGTAAAAGAACAGACATTTATTAAACCAATAGATATCAGTATATTTTCGGGGGGAATATATATTCACAAATTTTGATAGGGCAAGTATATGTTTCCCAGAGTCGTAATATTTAAAAATGGTAAGAAGAACTATTTGCAGCAAAGCTATCTTCTACAAATTGCGGCCAAAAGTTTAATGGTGGTTCCTTTTTTTTTTTTTTTTTTCCCACCACTTATTCCTGATAAAATAGTCTCTGGAAATTTCGTGTTTTTCTCCAGTTCTGAACTGAATCAAGAAACTTTCGTTCTTGGCAAGGATTGAGGAAATCGTCTAGAAATATTGGCTGAATCTGTTGTTTTCGAGGGTGGTGCGGATTTTTATGTAAAGAATTAAATATCTGAGAGAAAAATATAACGTTTTACAGTGAAGGACAAAGGAAAATTAAAAAAAATATATATATAATAAAAATCAGTAAACTAAAATTTCAGTAATTTTCGGATAAAAACAGGAAAAGTAAATTACCTTTTGTATTTTTATTTTCATTTGCTAGATGGCACTTGTACTGACTTCGGAAACACTCGGAAATTAATTTTTAATTACTAAAATAATGAAAATAAATAACGCACTTCTAATCTACCGGAAAATAATAAGTTGTTTTTTTAAAATAAACACCACGCATACCACTGTGATCATTGTGCGCGTTTACCACTGCAGACATAGGGGCATAGTCACGGATGTGGTTTTATAGTATTAATTCGTGAATCATTAGCTATTCAATTCAAACCGAATAGAATTTTCTTTTCTATTAGAAAGGAAAAAAAATAAATTCACGACAATTTAACTTTTCGATCGTTTAGTGAAAAGAAAATTGGCTTCTTTATTCGCCATTATAAATCATTTTCTTTTCTGTCATTGCAAATGCGACGACATATCGAATGGAAATGCCCTATGTAATACACTTTTAAATTCACATTAATAACCGACTGCAGTTCGATAAGAAAATCCTGTTGCCACAGTAAATCATGTAAGAGAACAATGTATTTGAAAAATCTCCATCCACCCTTTTCTTTCTTTTTTTTTTTCCCGCTTTAAATCGTGAGCTGTGTTCGACCAAGAGTAGGTCAGGGTTGATATGTTGCTTAGAATAGAGATTAGATTAAGAATTCGACAAAGGAAAAGTAATTGAGGTATGAGTGTAGAATGTTCTCTCTATGAATTACAAATTTATGGAAGTAAAACACAGTAATAAAATAGCAACGGATTCAGTAATCTTGAATGTTTTATTTTATTTTTTTAAAACTTACAGAAAACTATACATTTTGTAAGCTCTCATTGTTTTGATGCCATCGTTGCAATAATAAGATAGGGATTGAAATTAAAAGTGAATGTCCGATGAAATCTTAAGAGAAATTCTGATTAGTAATAGTTATAATAGATTATCCCGTGGATTATCTTTCGAAAATTAAACCCTTTTGAATAAAATATGCAAACGAATAACTATAAAATAACCGAAAAAACGCTTTTTTTTTTCCCTTCCCCTCACAGTGCTGTTCTGAAATTCGTGTCATAAAGATAATAACGAAACGTGATTAATAGGACTTGTGTGTGGAGTAAAAGATATCAACGTGTTCAAGTAATAAATTAAATTCCTGTAATCGATTTCTCTTGAATTGTTTTCCATATTGATGTAGCAGGCATTGGTGGTTCATTTGAGTTTGGAATCTTCTTTTTTTATTGTTTGTTTTTTTATTCCCCTTTCAAATGGCTGTCAGTCAACACAAGCCGAAAGTAGGTCACTGGGCCAGTGAGCTCATCACTGTAGTCAGGCGTCCATTTTGGCAGCGGTTGCACTCAACAGCTGCTGAGACTGCATTTGTTCATTGTTTTACTTTCATATTTCATCGAGTGCCATTTCGATGATGGAAAACGGGATTGTGTTTTTTATTATTGTGTTACTTTATCCTTATTTACTTCCTCTGTCCGAATGATATATTTAGATACGTCGATAGGCTTCGTTTACTTGGCTTCATCAGTTCCTCTCATTTAAAAAACAAATGATACTAAGAATTAAGACAAATGTAGATAACCCTTCTACAGACATACGTATTTTAGAAGTGTTTGTCGTTTTGAAATGTTTAAAAATAGAATATATTCATCCACGCGGGATTTTCTTTCTTCCTAAAGAGAATGCTCATTATCTTTCCTAAGGCATCCACATCTCTTACACTCTAAACCTAGCAGTTTTTCGAGATAATTAAAATTTGCTATTTTATTTGTTATTTTTTTAGACATTAATTTATGAAATACGAGATCCAGTACTGATAGTTAACAAGTCAAATTTAGGACGGTTCAAAAAAATAAATAAATAAAAAGCTATTAAAGTAGAAACAGTTTCAGTTATAAAATACATTAGGGAAAAAAAAAAAAACCCAACAAAATCCAATTTTTTTTTTAACTCATTATTAATTTCATGCTACTTTATCTTCTTTCATCCACTTGCAAACAACAACAATGCTCTGTAATTTGACCAAGATAATGAATTCTCGCTTGTAAAATGCATGACAATAAGCAAGGTCATCTTATATTTAGTAAAGATCGTTGATTAATACGCCTTGGTTTCTCCATCGTATAATGAAAATGGTTTATGCACAACACGCTCTGCAAACGAACATCCAATTAAGAAGTAGGCCAATGACGATGTTTGACACATGCTAATTACGTCATGAAATGCTGATGTAAAATTCTACCATTTTATTTAATCTTGATTAATTCACGAAAGCCATCCGTCAACCTTCATCGCTTCCTTTATTATTAGAGCAATGTATTATTACTGTTGTTGTTTAACGTTAGGAAAAATGTTAAAAGCAGTGAACAAATAATTCCTAATTTTTATTCAAATGTAACGTGACTTCACTGCAAAACTTCGAAGGTACTTATTTTGTAAATTTATTCTTGTGAAATAATTCAACATCGAAAGATATTCTGACAAATATTTTAAAGCAGACCATTTTTTTGACTTGTACGTTTTGTGTTTGTGATAGGGGCGCTGTAGCGGTGAAAAGAATTGTTTTATCTAAGTAATTTTGGGTTAGGAAGTTAAATGACTATCCTCTAATGCATTTACAATAATTTCTAATTTTAATTGTGCTTCTGTGTTTTAACTCTTTATCAAGAAAAGTGATGAAACAAGTTAGGATAAAATTAGGAATTTCAATGAACATGCATGCTTAATGCATGGTAACTTACAGTGCATTAAATGTTGCATATAATGCATGTTACAACTTAAATGTAATACCGAATGCACATATTTATCACTGAAAAAAAAAGCACGTTTTCCTAGCCAATATGAAAATATTCTAATGTATCGGGTTTATTTTTGTTTTCGGTAACAATTAAGAAATCAAATTTTGCGAAAATGATTGCTATTGCGTTATTTCAAGGAGGTTAACTTTACAATGACACTAAATTTGTAGCCATTACACACAGCGTAGTTGTCAAGGTGCCGGCCTGTCATTCGGCCAATAGGGTCCAAACCTGGGTTCGAATCCCGGTTTGGACTGGATGTTTCCTTCTTTCTTTCAACGATTTGTTCTCAATTTCAAACCTTGTTCCTGGCGCAACTTAGCCTCTGTCGCTCATGCGCAGTAGGAAGTGTGCGCGCGATTAAAGCAGCAAACAATACTAAATTTGGTGTAGTATTCATAGACTCTCTTATATTTCATATCTTTTGCAAATAAAAATAAAAGTACCTTTCACTGTTTAGATACATGTTATCGTGAGATCTTTGCAAACGTAACTTTTCTTATTATTTTCCATTCATTATCCAAAAAAGTAAATGGAACATAAAATGGCGTAATGTTTCAGTGAATATAAGATGCACGTCTTAATAATCACTCGTTCTGTAGATTTTTGTTGCAATAATATTCAATCAATTCGTTTTTCACAAAAATTAGCTTTGAAAACACTACATGACTTTGAATAACAATAAACACACGGAAAATATTGCGAAATGGAAATTGCAGCGCTAGAAATGCATCCAATAGTAATTGTGCAAAAGAATTAATTCCATCCGTTTATTTTCCACACAGGCATGAAGTGGGAATGTCTACTTCCGGCTAAATGAGAAAAACCATAAAATTAAAATAAAAAGAAAGAAAAGAAAGATAATTTTGCTTTTCGTTTTATTCATCACGCATTTGCATCTCAGTTAAATAATATTGAATAGTCTATAATAGTTTAAAAAAAGCAAAATAATAACATCCTAAAACTACGGAAATATTTGCTGTATATACCCCTTTGAGAAAATTAAAATATAACACATTGTCCTTATATAATTGAAGTTATTTATAAAGAATATTTCAATATAGAGAAAAGCCATTGAAGAGATGTGGGTACCATTATAACTAGCATTTATTTAAACATACAAGGTTTCTTTACAAATACCACCATATCCTTGCCAGTTGATTTGGTTTTCATTTGCAGCTGCTTCTCAGAATCTAGCAGGTTTTCAAATTTATGTATAGAATTGAAACGCACTTTATGAAATGAATCGAGCATTTTATTATTAGTGCTTCGATTTAAATTCACTGGAGTGGCTCTTGAAAAGGATTTTTTTTTTCATAGATGGGGTATTCTATATAATCGACGTAAAAATATTGCGAAAGTAATTTTCTATCTTAGCGCAAACTAATTACGCCGAGCACATTTCCAAGTGAGAGTTGTGCACGGCACACTTTATGATAGTTTGGCCTTGGCTTACTTTAGTGTAGAGAAACTCCTGACCCAAAAACAGCGCCGTTGCCGCCCACCACTTTGCATCGCATGGTGGCGCCACGTGCATGTGTGATGGGAATACCATTAAATGAAGCGTTTGCAACTAGTAATTAATACTGCAAACTTCTTCATTCTCTTTCACAAGCCGATTGAATCAGACATTGCTTATGGAGACTCTCTCCTGAATCGATTTATTTGAAAGGAATGTACATAAGAGATATTATAAATTATTACAATTTTAGAACTAGTAATAAATGTAATGACTTTTTTTTATAAATTCCGTCTTGAGTTTCACATGAATTTTTGATTGATAAATAACTGAATCAGACCTCAACTTTAACTTTAATAGTTCCTTGAACTTTGTATCCTGTTTGAACAAGTAAAGTTCTTGATTAAATATGAAATCTGTATTCACTGATCTCTCTCTCTCTCTCTCTTTCCTGCAAACTTGAGATTTAATTATTAGGAAAGTTTAATACATAAAATACCCATTCAGGACTATTTTATTTATTTTATTTCATTTTTTAAAGTGTTATGGAGAGAAGAGATGTATTCACATCTCTTCCCAATCCGTAAATTCTCGTTACAATGCTTAAACTATTTCCAACTTATTTTTCACATTCCGTTGTATTACAGAAAACTTTGCAAAAGATAAGGAAGCAAATCTATAATAAATTAAGCGGTGTATAATGATGAAGAGCTCGTAGTACTGAAATTGTAGGGTGCGAAAAATTTAAGTTTCCTATTAAACGCGTTCAGTTTATTACCAGATACTATTTAATTCCCGTAGGTATTGATAAGTTGTATTTCGAGTTCGTTTGTTCTTCTGTAAGAATGGTTTTTTTTGTTAGAAATGCTAAAATGAATAGTCAAGACTTTAGGAAAATGGCGCGCATCTTTGTTTAAATTCAGTTCTGTATACAGAATTCAAATAAATAAATAAATAAGTAATATCTCCGTCAATAATTCAAGAATAATTAATTTCGCATTTTCAAGATCTGTGTAATTTTAAGTGATTGCAGTTTAGAAAACAAATGCTAGGTCTATTTGATTTACATCGCCATTGCGTTTGATTTACATGATGCATTTGAATAATTGCAGACCGCAGCTATTAGAGAAGCCTTGACCCATTTAGAAGTGAAATAAGGGGAAAAAAGAAAGTTAAAAAGTAGGGATGAAAAACAGGATTTTTGCCTCACCCTTGCATCGGAAAACAAAGGCACAGATAAAAAAAAAAAATTACAATAAGGAAGTATTAAGATTTTTAAATTACGCTACTTTATTTAAGGCAAAGAATATATCTTAGTAAAATACATAACGACGATTGAAAGCCATATTAATTGTCAAGACATCAAATATTTTTGAAAACAAGGATATATATATATATATATATATATATATATATATATATATATATATATCCTTGTTTTCAAACATATATACAATAGATTAACAGCCTCAGCTTGGGCATCTAGTTCAAAAACGATCTATCTTCCCTCTCCCTCCATCTGTTAAATAGATGTAGTCCAAAATATGTTTTTTTTCCCCCCTTTAGATACTGAATACTAAAAAAGAAATCATGTATTTTTTTAACATTATCTATCTCACAGAATTTCATTTTGTACAAGCGGTTCGTTTTTTATTCACAGAAACCTTCCGAAATATTAAAAACAAACCACAATTGAAGAATTTGTTCGTGGAACCCTCAAGTGGGGAAATATATTTATAAAGTTGCTTAAATTCATTTAAATTTTAAATCAAATCAAAGCATATGAATTGTTTAGACATTGGTAGAATGCTGTTGCTTATCTATGGAAATTTTTGTCAATTTCACAACTATTAAGGATTTTCATAGCATTTTTTTTTTCTTTCATTTGTAAGTTTGTAACATGCCAAGTTTCATGAAAATCTATTCAGAAGTTCTAGTTTTTTAAACATCTAATCATTAGTTTCCTTTACGTATTAATGAAAAATAAGATTTTTTATTTAGTTTGAGAAACCGGGTGAGCACAAGGAAATAGAACTTTCAAAACATTCATCTTCTTTTGATATAAGGAACATAAGGCAATACTAAAGGAAAGGGGAATAGATTCATGCTTGTTGAAACATTATGGCTTTGTAATAGAGCTTTGATACGTCGCATTGTTTTAATTTTAATTGTTAATATATGTGTAAAGGTGCATTAAGGTCTCTTATGTTTAATATTAAATTTTAGTTGCATTTCAATTTATTATTTTTGTTTTCGGGCGATTTGATTATATATCAGCTTACTAATTATTACTAAGAAAAATTGTATTGTTTGTATATTGATGTATATATTTTTCTCCCTCTATTTAGGTGGATGATCAGATGAAACTTCTCCAATATTCTTGGAGTGATATGCTGATCTTGGACCACATCCATCACCGGTTGCACAACAGTCTACCTGATGAGACCACTCTACCCAATGGTCAGAAGTTTGATCTTCTAACTCTGGCTGTACTTGGTCTACCACAATTGGTGGACCAATTCAATGAGCTCAGTGTCAAGATGCAAGAACTGAAATTGGACAGCATTGACTATGTCTGCATGAAGTTTTTGCTTCTCCTTAACCCAGGTATAGAGGGTCAGCTAAAATGGTCTCATATTGAATACAATTTGGAAGGTTCGCTTAGGGTTGGTGATGGGAATGCTTGCATTTTATCTATTTGTTTTTATGCGCCAAAGCAATGGGAAGCTGCAAATGAATAGTTTAAAGTCGTCTTGGAACTTTACAATTTCTTACAACTCAATTAAAATTAAGTAACAGTAAGTATAAGATGGGATTTAAATTAAAATTATTATTATTTTTTAATTTAGAAGTTAATTTTACTGTATTTACAATTAATTAATTTAGCAGTTCTTGGCTTTAAAATAAAAGGCATTTCTTTGAGCTACTTTAATCCAACACATTGTGTTTTATAATTGCTTTCAAATAGTGCAGTTTTAGTTTATTTGAACTTCTGTTACTGTTATTAATTTTATGTTGGGTTTTAAGCAAGAAAATAATTAAAGTGTTAGAAGTAAACTTGAAATAGCAGTAAATAAGCAAGGAAAAGTAACTTGATTTTATTAGTAATTTATTTAAATAATTTTATGGAATGAATATCATTTTTGGTCAGCACCTTACTATTTTTCCTACAACATTATTTAAGCAATCATGCAGTTTTCTCTGTAATTTACGTTTTCAAGATAGATTGTCTAACTTCAGTATCAGTGTAATTTGGTTCGAATTATCATTTGATGTTTCATAAGTGTGTAGGTAATACTAAAATTACTGCACGGCTTCTGTCCCAATTAATTCTTTTGTGATGCTCTCGTGAAATATTGAAATAAAACTGCTTATCTACTGTTATATCTGGATGAGTAAAACTATCATAACTTTTTTCTTTTTAATCTATCTCTTTTTCTTATCTGTTTACTTTTTCTTTTTTTAATTAATATTTGTTTGTTAAATGCAGGTATGAAACTCAAAAACGATTTTCAATAATTAAAACTGGTTTGGTGTAAATTAGGCAACTGTTTGAAACATAATTTTCAAGTTCTTTCTTTACGTTACCATTTTCTAGACTTTTTGCAGCATACAATTGTTAGTTTCGTGGAGCACTTTTTCTGGGAGAAGCACCGACTTGTGATAATAAAAATCCTGGGACTTTTAATTCTTTAAATCCTGAGCATGCTTTTAATAAGTTATAGATTAAAAAAAGTAAATATATAAATTGGCGTTAATGCAATTAAGTGCTTTAGTTGTTTGCTTAACAAACAATTCGAACTTATGACTTACCGTAAGTATGGTGATAATGGCACTTCCTGAAACTCTGAGGTATGTAAATTTGAAGGTATGTATTTATTATATGTTAACTGCTTAAGGTTACCTTTTAAAGATCTAACATAGAAAAATCATTAAATGGGAAGATGGGTGTCTGTATAATTATGCTAATGCAATTAAGTCAGAAAATCTTAATGTAGAGAATGCAAATTACTCTATTCGTTATTTAATATGCAAGTACAGTGAAACCCTACCATTGCTGACACAATGGCAAGGTACTGTCAGCAACTTCAGTAAATGATTCAAAATTTATTGGCCTGATTTGTAGTTACTACAAATGAACTAATATGAAAATAATGGAGGAGACAAGAATTGTTCTCAATTGTAAGCCATTTGAGAAATAAGCCACTTAAGCAGGGGTGTAGCCGTGCCAACCCAGTACTTTTTCTGCAACCTGAGAGCACATGCCTCTATTTTCACTTTTTTTAAAAAAAAATAATAAGTCCTCCCCTCCCTCTTAATAATAAAAATTTCATGAAAGAAACACCCTGGTACTATTTTTTGTTTATGACTACAACAAATTAGATTGATGAAGTTTTCTATATTTTTCATGTTGAGCAGCAGTAAAAATAATGTTGGCATTTTGCTGTACTTTTTTTTTGTAGCATGAAAGCATTAGAAATGCTACTATTAAAAAGGCTGAAAACTGATTTAGAATTTTGAAGATTGACAAACTACTGTATTTCATAAATATTAGAAATCTGTTACTACAATATTTAGTAGTATTAATCATTATTGTCAAATGCTCTCTTCAGATAAAGTTTATTCTATATCAATTTGATATTAAATAGTTTTCTTAAATATACTTTGCCATTCCGGCAGGGCCTAGTGGTCTAGACAACGATCTGCCATGAGGCCAATGTGTTGAAACCTGGGTTCGAGTCCCGGCGTCGGTATGGACGTTTTAAAAATTTCCTTTCCTGGTGTTTGTGCTTCTTCATCTTTTCTTCCAGTCCGAAATCATTCCTTAATGATTTCCTGAGGGAAGGCCATGGGAAACCACCTCAGTATCTGTCCCCAGGATATTCTTTGCTGCTTCTAGGGACTTGCTAGAGCACCATAGAACACAGATCTACTTTGATGCATACCGACTCAACTTTCCTAATCTGAAGGAAGCTACACTCACAGCAGTCTTCCTTGAGATCTCTCCATTTCTCTCTGACAGTCCTTCTGCCTTTTGTGGCCCTTCATTCCTAATGTACTGTAAGTCAGTATTAAAAAAAAAAAAGCAGTTCAATTCAGTTACATTTTTATAAGAGCACATTTCAACAAATGTTCAAGGTATTAATTAAATTATAAGAAATCTGAAAATATAATAAAAAGAATTTCTGGCTTGTCCATCTGTTCCACTCACTTATACAATTCAGTTAAAGTAGCAGCTCTGAAAATTTAACGTATCCTTAATATTTAGTGATAAAGTATATGGGCTTCCTATTGATAAGGTACCATAAAACAATGCAAATTATGTGGTGAATCTAAATTATTAATTCAAAATTATAACTAGTGTTAAACACTCCAAATAGTATTTAAGATGTATTTATGTATTTTTTTTTTTCAATCTTGGAACAAATAAGTTATATTTGCTAGCCAAAATATTTGGAATTCTCCAGCTAAAACAATAAAGAAAAAAAAAAACACCTTGTAACATGAGCTAGAAAAAGATGACTTAATTCCTTTAAAGGATGACTTTTCCAGTTTAGTTTTCTTGTGCAAACAATTGGATAGAAAAGTGACTTTTCAAAAAGATATTTTTTTATTAAATGGAGAGTCCAACTGAGCAACGGAGGAGGAGTCGAGATAATTTATGTGAAATGCCCAAGGATACAGCTGTTTATCAAACGGTTGGTAGCTACTGAAAATTGATGTAAGGACAGCAAGAGAGTGTATCCTCCTCCTTTGCAGTAAAGCATCCATCTTGACTAGTATTCCCAGATGACATCATTATGTCGAATGGACAGTATACGTTCTTTTTATTTGTTTTTAAATAATCTAGAAGATTACATCACTAAAGCAGCTTTTTGTTTACGAATCGTTACTATTTCAGTAATTTAATATAAAAAAGCCATCCTTCACAGGTCAGCTTGGGATTGCGTAGTCGTTCAAAATGTGCACTATAACATGAATTTCAAATATTTTGGTTAGTGTGTATACATTTTAATTTGAAAATTCATTACTTTTAACTTAATATCAAAAGTTGTTGATAAAAATTGGTACCCAATGACTGGCCGAAACTATTTTTGAATTGCAGATGTTCGAGGCTTAGTGAACAAGAGACACATCCAAGAAGCCCATGAGCAGGTCAAGCAAGCACTGTTAGAATACACGTTGAATTGCTATCCTCAAGTTCAAGTAAGCAACATTTTATGATCACCCAGTACGATTAAACTGTTTTAATTTGTAAATTATCAATGGATGTAAGTTAATTAAAAAAAAAAAAAACAGCCTTTGGATTTCAAAATCAGATAAAGAGGACATAAATAAAACCCAAAACCAACTTCTTTCAGTATAGAGATACAAGATTATTAGAAATTTTAAGAAAGGCAAATGCAAGTGAAATACTTTGTAGAAGAATGTTTAAATTTCTGACAAATTTGGAGCTGAGGTAAACAAATGAGAAAGAAGATTAAGATAAGCCATTCCAATTTGTATAAGCAAGAAAAAAAAGTATTTTATAGATCTATACAATATAGTCATTAGGTAGCAGGAAATATGCCAATACAAATAAAATATTCAAAAGTACGTTGGTGAATATGTTTAATTTAAAACATCAATATCACAGATAAGACTAGGGATAGCTGGAACTGAATGAATGAATTCTATATATTTAAGATAATCTGAACTTTCTTGAAAGGAGAGCAAAGACTAACATCTGATAGACACGAAAATATATCTGAAACATGCATTATAAATATATTTACCTTACTGTCATATTATAGAATTACAAGGAAAATAACCACTGTATATAATATTTAAAATGAATTAAACTACACTGCTCTGCATTGAAATTTTCCATTTAGCTTTTGGGATGCTTAAAAGCAAACACTCAAATGTGCAGCAGACAGACAAAAATGGATGTCTTTGTTTGGTGCTCAAGATTGTATGGAATAAAGCAAAGCAGTTTTATGCGTTTCCTCATCATCAAGTACTTTTCAGACAGGATGGTAGGTCTATGTGAAGCTTTTTGTTGACCTTGTACATCAGAATGGTACATCTATAGCAGAGCATTTGAATGCTTATACAATTATGGTCATTCCCATCACAATTTGCATGCAGAACCAAGGACTAACATAGATCACCTTATTCACGAGTGTAAATCTACATATTTTCTTGTTTTACAAAAAAGCAGCCCTTTTCAGGATCTCTGTTCATCTTCATATCCCTAATGCTAATCTGGTTGACCAGTACCTATAGAGAGAAAGTCTTTCTCCATCTAGATCTTCTGACCTCACCCAATACAGCATGTTTGGAACACCGAGAAGAGTGATTGCAGGTCTTAATACATCTCCCTTGTAATCTCAAGGAGCTCAAATTTGCTCTTTTCAAGAAAAGAAATTAATCCTGCAAAACATCTTAGACAGCAACGTTAATCATCAGTGCTGAATTTCAGCCTGAGGACATCAAACACCCTATATTAACAAAAACTCATCACTGAATTTTTAAATGGCAAATATGGCATTTAATGGTTTAAATTGCATATTTCACGAATTTGAATTCTGCTTTTACTTAGTCATCACAAACTTCCCCTGCAAATTTCATTCCATTCATTTTTTTCAAAACTGTTTGAAGTGTAACCTGCATACAATATCCTCACATTTCTTCCTTTGAAATGTACATACAAGGATCATGATTGAAGTTTCACCATAACCCTATCGCATCACACCAGACTCGTACACTGCCTCCTAGAAGAAACAGTCCATATAATCCTATCATCGGTGAGCAAAACATCCACCATTACTCCTTACAAGATTTAAACCGTGTCCTTATAACCTCATGCTACTGTGCTCCCCCATTTATTTCTGCTCGAAGATGGAATGTGAGTGTGCGCACTTTTGCTACTCTCCTATTTCATTATTTACTAATGCATGTAAAGCCTAAATATTAATGTCTACGAAACCCTATAAGAAACAATATTCTTATGCCCTAGTCAGTTTTGAAACTGCAAAAGCAGGAACCACCGAAACTGTATTTTGAATTAAATCTGCTTGTGACAACTGAGAGTTAAAAATATACCACAAAATTCGTCAACATTTTTGTATCTTGAATTATATTTAAAAAAAAAAATCAATAATAATAATTGAATTGTATCTATTTCAGTGGTCTTTTCTATTGGTTTTGACAACAGCAAAAGCTGTGGGTGGGGGGGGAAAAAAAAAGAAAGGAAAGTTACAAACCACTGGCTGGAAAATGTGTGCTCCATATATCCTCTGGGTTAACATTTCCTGTGAAATACAATCATATTAAAATTAAGATTTGAATAACAGCATAATAGTACAATTTTTATTTATTTTTACAGACACATGTTCCTAAAATATAACTCTTTTTGACAGTAATATGAAATAATCACTTTTATTTGCAAGATGTATCTTATATTTGACAAAAGTATTATTATAAGCACATTGTAAGGAAATGTCTCTTTGTTTATATAAGAAAATTATTGAGTAATAGTAACAATTTTTTACTTACCAATGCAATTGACAACATTCGGTTAATGATAAAGAGTGACACTTTTTTTTTGAATCACTGGCAGTGCATTTAGTAGGATACCAATTTAACAACAAATTCTAGAGAAAATAAATTAAGGCTTCAAAATAAATGGAAAAGCTTTTTGTGAATGGACCAGCTAAGGAAAAAAATATGTTCCTCCTAGTATACAAATAAGTTTTTTTTTTTTGTAAATTTTAAATGCACCCTATTAAGAAAATATTATTTTGACATTAATGTCACAACAACAATAAGATTATTGATTTTAACCTTAATGCTTTTACCATTTCCATAATAAATTTATTTTTTGAATTGTTTCACGTATTGCTATCTATTAATTCATTTTATCTACATTTCTCTTTCAGGACAAGTTTTCGAAATTACTTCAGTTATTGCCAGATGTTCATATGTTGAGTCTTCGTGGTGAAGAATTTCTATACTTCAAGCACATGAATGGCAGTGCCCCAACACAGACCTTATTAATGGAGATGCTTCATGCAAAAAAGAAGTAAAATATCCAGCACCAACACTGCCGTAATAGTATGAGCTGGCAAGTTGACATGTACCTACACGTCAGGGCCCGAGAGGAGCAAGTGGTTTTGGTATAAAGACAATTCAGAAATTGTCGTCTAACAAGTTATCCAGTCTGCCCTATAGGAAGAGATCAAGCGAAGGCCAAGGTTGTTGCAATTGAGAGGATGAACAAATTACGGCCAAGAACAGCTGGCAGTTACTTTATATTAAGGAAAGTTTTTAGAAAATGTAAACAAAATGTAGGGGATATTCCCTTATACTACTTCTGTTATTTAATTGTACCACCTCTAACACCACCACAGACTCTTGATGTAGTGCCACTTTCATGAAACTGGCACCTCCACTGCCACACACAAGAGGAAACAAAAGTCCTCCTTAATGACAAAACAGGATTCAAACTGCATTGATCTGTAACTCCTAACAGGAGGAATAAACAGAATTAATCCCTAAAAGTGAAATCAAAAGCCAGACACAAAAAGTCTGTTTAATTATTAATTGTTTGACTATGTTTTTGTTACATTATGTGTGACCAGCCTTACTTAGTCTATTAATTAGTTCAATTTGTAAAAAAACAAATAAGGGAAAGCCTGCGAAAGGAATAAACCCATTGCCAGAGCAATCAATTTTGCCCTGGGTTGGTGGACCGGACGTGATGTTATTAATTTTATTATAGTTTTAAATATAGACAAGTTGTATATCGTTTTTTAAAATGGTGCTGCAAGATCACCAACAAAGTTGCCAGGGATTGCTCCATGCAGTGGTATTCAAAAATTTCATCCCCTTCCTTTGCGATGGAATTTTTCTTCTTTATATGGAAATATTTGTAATTAAAAGAAAAAATGAAGCATCATACATTCCAAGTGAATGAATACACTGCAGGATCTGTTGAATTTTTTTTAAAAAAAAAGAAAAGTAAATTGTTTTGTCTGCTTGCAACTGGCACATGCAGTGTCTTTTGTTGTTGATTATTTTAAATTTTTTTTAATATTCCTATCTAAATGTTGGTTAGGTGAAGGGTTAACAAACACAATACATTGTTAGACTGTTCATTTAGATGTAAAAAAAAATATATAGATAATAATAATAAAAAAATGTCCACTGAAAAGATGGGCCCAGGAAATGTGATTTGTTATAGAGAGAATGGGGAATTGAGAAAAATAACTATAATGAAACAGTATGTTTTCTTGTAATAATCTGATTGTATATGTATATATTCTTCCTCTTACTACTCTTCATTTCACATTACAGCCCTGCAGATTATCATAGCTCTAGTAACATCAGATTTGTACGAAATAGTCTGTAGTATTTCTACATCGAGATCAAGACGTCTTTCTGAACTTATTTCCCATCATGTTTCATCACAGACCAATGTTCACTTTCCTAACAGGCAGCTGTCAAATTCATCACAAACTTCCAGCCTCCAAACACTTGTAATCTCATGTATCTGACCTAAGTAAGCAGAATTTAACTGCCTTTTTTTCCCCCCAAACAGAGTCCACTATGGGGCTACTTGCATTTTCACATTCATCATTTGGATGCCAAAGACGTCTTTTTCTAGATACTTCATAGTCCAAGGATTCCTTCTTCCATAGCTGAATAAAAATGTTTTTCCAATTTACCCTCCCGCTGCCATTTCATTAGACTTCAGATACCCATTTAAGGATAAAAAAAATGAAAAAGTGCAATAACAATATATTCACACTGAAATGTTGTTTGATTTAGCAACATTACCCCTTCTAGTTCATTATGGTTTACTTCTATTTTAGTGCAATCACATTGAAAAACAATGAAATAATCAAACTAGCATGTTTATGCTTCTATCTTGTGAAATTCTTTCTATAAATTTTTCTCTTGTTCCTATTTCTAACTGTTATGAAATTGTTAACTGTTACAAAGTATGTATTTTATTTATCTTGGTGTAATGTTCTGTTTCCTTCACTCTTTAGGTACGATAAGATCACTGTTCGTTGGTAGTAATTTTAGACTTTCATCCTCTTGATGTTGTATTGATGATGTAGCACATTAATACAATATAGGCAGTTTCTCCTCATAGCAGTATTACAAAGGGAAGAAAAAATGTGAATGTAATAGACACTATTGTATAAAGAAAATATTCTATGTTTTTTACTACCTCTTTTAATCTTGCCATTTTAGAATGGTGCTCCCTCACCTATGTAATATTCAAATACTTGATTTCAGAGGAGAAAAGGCCTATTTTAATTTTCCTGTCAACTTTCTCTTGTTGTTCTCTCTCAAATATCTATGTTGATAACTTAGGTAGCATCTTCTCCCCTGCTTATTCTCTTTCTGAATCCTTGGACTGACGACAAACCCAATCAGAATATCAGTGGACGCTTAATAAATTATCACTGTTCTGACCTGTTGAAAGTGATGTTGCCACTCATTTTTTTTCCCATTTGAGTGGGTCCTTGTAAAGGGCATCACAGAGGGAGGGAGGGGTGGGGGGAATGGCTTTTTACTTTTTAATTTTATTTTTAACTGAATAGATATTCTAAGGTGTGTCAGGAATTCTTCTAAGCACAGATTAATAATGCAAGGCAGTAATGTCTTTTTTCCTTTTTTTAAATAAAAATTAAGAAAACTTTATAAAAAAAAATAAAATAAAATATGTAGTCATTTTTTTTCTTTTCTTGTGTAAATTGTTATTTAATATCTTGTCAGTATAAATATAATTATTATATATAAATATATACAATATAAATATATAAATATCTGGGCATTGTTACTTTTCTAACAAGAAATACTTAGTCAAGCAAGTTCATCATGAAACCTTTACTTGCTGAATTTCAGCAAGTTGTTAGCACAAGTTTTTGTGATCAGGGATGTGTCATATATTGTTGTAAAGGAAAAGCTTCTATTTTTTGAAGTTGTTGTTGTTGTTTGAAAAGGAAAAGAGGTAAAAAACTACGATTGTTAGTCAACAGCCACTGCATCTTTGTTCAGTTGCTCTGGCTATAACTAAAACGAACAGTGTGAATTCTCCCCATAAAGCTGCTTTGTTCATGTTGCATTACTGATAAATTTAAAACAAAAATGGCTGGTATTATTCTTATTACTCAGCTTTGTTGGAGGTCATCTGTTTCTAGACAGTAGTCTAAAATAAAATCCAAGCGTCTTGTCTAGAAAGGTGGCCATAACGATGACTCATTTGTCAAATAATGTATAGGTTTCAGATATAGGTAAGGATCTTAAAACAGATCAAATGAATTTTGACCTCATATTTTTGGCTTGCTCTTCATACATAGCACACTGATTTTATCTATGTACAAAGCTGTTAGCCCAACTAACTTTCTTTTATGCTTTTTTATTGAACATTAAGTGTGGTGTTTTTTTTTTTCCTCCTGTTGCTTGTTTGTTTGGTTATAATGTTAAAAAAATGAACACGCGCACACATAAAAAGAAAAAAATACCACACTTAACTGTCCAACTCATACATCATGTAGACTACATTCCATCCAAAAAGAGATTATGTAAATTGTGTTGTTGATATGTTACATGTATCTAGCCTTCCTTTAATCGTTAATACTATTTTTTTGCACGTTTATTGTTTTTATAACAATTTTATGTAAAAAATAAAAAAAAAAAAAATGAAAAAAGAGAAAAATATAACAAAAGTAATATGCAAAGGTCATACTCTTTTAGCAGGTGGTACCAGTTTAGCTGGCGTTGAGGTGCAGATAGTTCATAGACATTCCATTCATTCTGTTTCTAATGTGGCCTTCTCAATTTTTTACCAGTAATAAAGAATTTTTATCTTTTTTCAATATTCTTCATGCAATATTTTTGAATTTAAAAATAAATAAATAAAAGGATAGACATACCCCCTTTGAAACATGTCATCTTCCATCCATTGTCTTCTGTTTCTTACAGTCAAATGGCAGATGCAGCTGATTCTTTTTATTCCTGTAGGAAAGCAAAAAGAAAAATATTAATGTAACAAATTGAGTCGAGTTTGGTTTTAAAAGTATAAATTTTTATAAAAACTGGAAGAAATTAACTTTTTAAAAATGTAACATAAAATACGCTTGTTTAAACGCAGATACAACCAAGTAGCATTGCTCGCTATGGATTTAACTGAGTTATCCAACTTTCACAGTAAATCAGACACTAGTTTTTTTAGTGTTAAAGTAAAAGGGAAAAAAAAGAACGATGCTCTATTTTTTTGGCCAAATTGTATCTTTAAAATTAGCATTCAGAGCTTGAAATAATTAAGAATACCATTGCAAAATTCCCGCTTGCATGCAATGAAAAGAAACAGCGGCATTTAGTAAATATTAATGTTTACCCTTTCGTTTTTTCTTAATTTGATTTCAATGGTGCATATTTTATGTCGAAATAAAATGTACACTGCCATTAGTCAATGCTTTGCCCGACAAAAAAATAAAAGCAGCTTGGAGAATTAACATTTACATTTTCCTGACTGTACAAAATGTGCTTGATACTGTACAAATCTGCAAAGATAGAAGAATATTTTTTTAAAATTTTTTGATTTACTGACAAATTATTCATCAGTGGAGTCTGCATTTTTCCTAACTTGTGAAAACTTATGAAATGTATTTTATATGTTACTTAGTTTAAAAGTAAAAAGAAAATATATATATATTGCCTTTCAGAATCAAAGGAAGTTGAGGAAAGAAGACGTCGTATATTTGTAAATTTAGGAGCGGCTAAGTTTATACTGTATTGTAAGAAAAGGAATTGAGATCAGTATAATTTGTAAATAGATATAATATAAATAGCGCAAAAGCATTCTTTAACTAATTTTGCTTGTATCTCTGTAGTTTATTTTTTCTAATATAAACCCAAAAATGCTCACTCCACTGGGAAAAAAAAAAATGAATTAAAAAAAAACCCACTTTAATAAGTCATATTTCAAATGTATCTCTTCATCAGAAAGTAGAATGGATGTATACCATATAATTTTTGTTTCAAATCATAAGGTACCTGTATGTTCATTATTCTGTGAAGTCTTTAATAAGATAAAACAGATCTGACATAACACTTTGAGCCCAAAACCCACTGAAAATGGATTCACAATAAAAAAAAAAAAAAAAAAATCCAATCAGTTTATAACCCTTTGAGACCCAAAAGTGCCTTTGGTTGGATGTTCTCTTGTTTGTTGGGCAAGGGAATAAAATAATGGGAGGTTTTTATTTGTTGTTAGACAGTCTCGCTTTTTTGTTTCTTGTAAAGGTACGTTTCCGCTCACTGCTGCAGCAGCAGGTAGGGGAGGTGCTTTTAGAGGAGGGAGAGGAAGAATGCAGTAGACTGCGCAGCAGCTACGTTTCCGCTGAACCGACTGCCGCCCTCTGCCCGGGGGTATTTTCTCCCTTCTTCGACCCAGTAAAACCCTTCTTCGACCCATCAAGGTTGCAAAACTGCTCAATTCAGTCCATCAGGACAAGACAATACGTAGCAATTTTAGGAATGTGATTAAAAACCATTATTTCTTTAAAATAAAATCTATAAAGTTATTTTAACTTGAAATCTGATGATTGAAGTTTATAGTTCCATGTATAAAGATTAAAAAAAAAAAAAAAATTAACAACATTTTGATTTATATTACATTTGCTATTTATAAAAGATTATTTTTTTTTCCAATAATTTAGGAACAATTATTTGCTAATAGTATTCCTAGTATTAGGGTTGAACAAAGCTAAATCCGGAGGAATGTTGATAATCCGCTTGCAATTTGTGATTAAAAAAAGAGGGAGGGGAGGGGAGGACAATTAAAATTTTCCAAACCACACAGTTTTAGCAAATCAAATATCGCAAACATGTAATCTGACGAATGAGAGGAACAAAAAGTTCATAATAAATAGAAAACACAACATCTTATTCTTTTTAAAACATTGCTGTATTTCGCAGATATATTTTATCTGCTTCTTCGGGCTTGAATATTCTTCATTAATATTCAGGTTATAATGAAGAATATTCTAAGCCCGAAGAAGCAGATAAAATATATCTGCGAAATATAGCAACGTTTTAAAAAGATGAAGATGTTGTGTTTTCTATTTATTATAATTATCATTTCTGGAATCATGTTTAAACAAAAAGTTCATAAATTACGAAAAATTATTTTACCTTTGCTAATATTATTCCTAGGGTTAAAAAAAGCTAATAAATCCGGAGGAATGTTATAATCCGCTGAGAGGGGAGAGGAAAGACAATTAAAATTTTCCAAACCACAGTTGTAGCAATCCAAACGTCGCAAACATAATAAGAGATGGACAAAAAATTCGTAAATTATGAAAGGATTTTTTGAAAATAAATAAATAAATAAAATGTTATTTTGATTTAATATAATCCATTAAAATAAAAAGGTGACAATATGTGAAAACCTTATTAAATTTTCTCATATACATCATATTGTTTTGATTTTTAGGCGCTTTTTATTTTTAAAGAAATCTTTTAGTGAGTTTTTAATTTTTATAGAGCTAGTTAGTTGGGCATTAAATGTTAATGATTTCCTTTTTTAACTTGATTATAAACGATTTTTTTCATCAGGAAACATATCTTTTAATTTTATGTGAATACATAAATAATTAAATGTTATTTTTATTTAATATAATCGATTGAAATAAATAAATAAATATATAGATTATTACAGAAATATCATATTCATTAACTGAACGTATTTTTTTTAAATTTTGAAATATTAAAAATGCATTTGTTTTCATCCATAAACTCTTTCTCCTGACCACTTGCTGCGTGCAGCAGCCAAGATGGTTGCTCATTTTTTCCTTCCTTTTCGACTGCAGCCCTTCTGCTGCTCTGACGTCACGTGCAGCAGCAGTGAACGGAAACGTTTGTATTGAAAATAGAAGGGACAACAAAGGGGCAGTCAAGGTTACCGCCCCAGGGCTGCAGTCGCTGCTCTGCAGCAGTGAGCGGAAAGGTACCTTTAGGATAGTTGGAAGGCTAGAGCATTTTCCCTAATTCATATGCTTCTG
>JAFIDM010013912.1:0-24154 GCA_023159025.1 Thereuonema tuberculata
ATATATATGTTTTATTACTAAAGAAATATTTACAATTCTAAACAAATGCTTATTATTTATAAATCATTAGTTGAGTCTTCTCTTAAATTATGGTTTGGAATGTTGTTGTTTTCTAACAAAACAACAGTTAAATAACATCAACTGATTGATATATAAATTCTTTAACAATATTTTTCTTAATTATTAGTACCAAACTATAGAAAAATAAATAAAAATAAGAACCAAATACAAAATTTTAACTTTTGAAGAAAAGTTTATTTATATAATATTATTCTGAAAACTATTTATAAATTTAAAAATTTAAAAGAAAATTATATCTGATATTGTTCTACTAGATCTAATTGGTTAAAAGTTTTTGATACAGACTACCTAAAATTAAAAATAATTTTAGTTTTAGAATAAATGACTTTATGTATTCTAAACTTTTTAGTCATCTAAATGGAGATAAATTGGATAATTATAATAGTGGTAGTACAAAAGCAATTAAAAATCAACTGGTTTATGATATCATCAATAATAAAGTTAAGAAGAATTTCTAATATTTAAAAGTTTTTTAATACTAATAAGTGCATTACGTATTCTATGTAAGTAAGAAGTTTAAACTCTATAAATTTCAAATTTGTTAATTTTTCTTTATATTAATCTAGATAATATACATCAAATTTCCAGCAACTAGAAAACAGGAGTAATTATGTAACTACACCTAATAGTACTGGTTAACATTTAAAAAAAATTACTCTGTATTTTCAACTCAAAAAAAATTGGCAAAAACCTGAAAAATATTTTTTTTTTCAAAATTAAGAGATTAAAATCCTTTTTTTAAAATAACTATTGCAATAATAATAAATATTTTAAATTCAAAACACTATTTTACGAATTTTTTATTCCATCAAATGATACAGAAAATTAATTAGTTGCTTGACCGTATTTAAGAAACTTGGTTTTTTTACTGTTGTTACCCCTATGCATGAGTAGTTCAAAGCAGCCAATAATTTTTTTTTATTTGACTTCGCTTAAAAATGGCGTCCTATTTTGTTTTATCACTTCCGGCATATTTCGCCTTTGCAGACAGTTGCGTTAAATTTCATCACTCTGATCAGAAAAATGATACGAAACTGCTGTAAAAAGCATTATCTTTTGTGTCTTGAATGGTTTTTATCTTATCTCTAATGCAACTTGGCGGAAATTTAGAACAAAAAGTGATGTTTCCTTTTGAATAAAAATCAAAGTTATGGGTTTTGTTTAGAAGGAAAGAATAAAATAGCAAAGCTAAAATTTTTCAGATGAAAGATATACAACCAAAAGTTTAGAAAAAATATTTCAGCTCTGTTACTGGTTTTCTCTTTTAGTTACAGCTCTTTAATAATGCTCGTTTTCCTTTTTTTTTTCAGCCGAATATCTCTGATGGGGGACTTAATAAAAAATTGATATTTACAGAATAAAGAGTATGATAAGTACGTGTAAAAAAAAATTTTGATATTCCATGGAGAACAAAATTACAGCAGGAGGAAGTTATTGAAAAATAGACAAATTAACGCTGGACCTAATACAACACTACTTGTACAATTCAATGTTTAATAAACATCATACATTTGTTACAGTTTATAGTAACTTTTTATGTGTTTTAAAAAGTTAATTAACATATAAACAATCAATTGCTTTGAGACAGGAAGAGCAGTGCAACCTCCATGACTATAAACTAAAAACATAAAAACACATTAAAAATAAAGAAAAAGAAAATTCATGTGCTGGGCTCTGCCAGCCTCAAATATATTTCTTATAGCATCAAAATAAAGAAAAAGTGCCTAAAAGATATGTAAACACATTAAACTTTGAGACCAATGTTCATCTGACACCTCAAGACAAGCCTGTTTAACGCTTATTAGGCGATCATCAGTTGAGGGTAGTCAGAATGAACTTTTGCAGGTTTCATAACGGAGGTGACTTGGAAAAGTTCATTCTGACTACCCTCAACTGATGATCGCCTAATAAGCGTGAAACAGGCTTGTCTTGAGGTGTCAGATGAACATTGGTCTCAAATTTTAATGTGTTTTACGATATGCGTTAATTAATTGAGAAAAAAGATTAAGTAACAGAAAAAAAAAACTTTGCTAACATATGCAACCGCAAGAGAGACTTCGGAATTGATGCAGAATGGCATTTTTTCAAATCATGTCACGTAAAAAATGCTTGCGATGGAGTAGGGTGTACATAGAAAGAGATGAGAAACGGTAGCTTGCAAAGCACAGTAACAAATCGAATCCTAAACACTGAAGATATGTACGTCTTTTGTAGTGAAAAGATAAAGGGGATTACTACTTCTTGTCAAAAAGAATAAAATCTATACATAGAAAGCCTGAAAGACGGATTTGATAATTGCCTGAGAATTCCAGGGACTCGAGTTTCACAAATTTCACAGTATTGTAAGCGATTTTGTTGAGTGTATCTACAATGGACAGTGGTGGATCACAGAAATCTCGGACATCAGTTTAAAAAGCAAGGATGTTTATATATTGTTCTATTACCCAGCAGGCCCAAGAACCTCCTTCAAAAAGCCAGCTGCTGACAGAGTGTGGGTTCAAGTTGAAAATGTTCTTCAAAAATCTCTGCTTTGTAACTAACTATAACACACCGCTCATATGTGATTTCCGAGTTGTCTGAAGAATTATCTCAAGTGCTTAAACAATGCATATCTTAAAACAATTGATTGTTTATAAGTTAATGGGCTTTTTAAAAAAAACATTTACTGTAACTATTAAAATAATGTCATGGAGGTTCCACTGCTCTTCCTGTCTTAACACAATTGATTGTTTATATGTTAATTAACTTTTTAAAACACATAAAAAGTTACTATAAACTGTAACAAATGTATAATGTTTATTAAACATTGAATTGTACAAGTAGTGTTGTAATAGGCCCAGCGTTAATTTGTCTATTTTTCAATAACTTCCCCCTACTGTCATTTTGTTCTCCATGGAATATCAAGCTTTTTTTACAGGTACCTCTGACAAAATACTCTTTATTCTGTAAATATCAATTTTTTATTAAGTCCCCATCAAAGATATTTGGTTCAAACTTTCAAAAAAAACAATGAAAAACGAGCATTTTGAAAGAGCTGTAACTAAAAGAGGAAGCCAGTAAAAAGAGCTGAAATATTTTTTGCTAAACCTTTGACTGTATATCTTTCCTATAAAAAAAAATTAAGCTTCTGTTACTTCATTCCTTCCTTCTAAAAAAAACCCTTAACTTTAATGTTTGTTCAAAAGCAAATATTCGATTTGGCTCTAAATTTCAGCCATTTGCATTAGAGATATGGTACAATGTACAGTCAGTGAAATATAGCTTAAAATATACTGAAAATAATGCTTTTTACAATAGCTTTCTATCGTTTTACTTAGCTAAGTAATCAAATTTGCCGCAAATGTCTGCAAAGGTAAAAAATGTCGGAAGTAATAAAACAAAAATGGACATCATCGTTTGATTATTTGACTTAATCGAAGTTCTACCTTCAGCCACAAAAATAAGAAATCATTTATAGAGATACACTGTATGGCCAAATGCATCGGACACCCCAGGGTCAGGACGAGGAGGCTCCTAAGGAACGTGTTTATATGATGTCAGCCCTTCTTTTACATCGCTGACACCCTGTACACGACTTGAAAGACTTTCCATAAGGTTTTGGTAGGTGGTCGCAGGAACTGACTTCCAGGCTTCCATGACAACTGAAGTGAGTCCAGTCACGGAAGGTGGGTGTCATGGGTGGGCACATAATTTATTTCGTTCCACAGATGTAGGTTCCGATTATCATGCCACGTTCCAAGTCACTGAGCTCGCCTGACTTATTTAATTAGGAACGCAGAATTATGATCGCGCAAGCCCCAGGAAAGCATTTATAACGTTCGATGACGCATCAAACCTCATGACCTGCCCGATCCACTTCGTCGGAAGGGTGTCCGGATACTTTTGGCCATATAGTGTATATTAAATACGTATTTCTAAATAAGGGAATTCCTTTTTTTTTTTTGGAATTTATTTCTAAGTTATTATTTTGTCTATTATTATTAAAGTCCGCTGACATAGGTCACCACTGTGATCCCTTGAACAGCTCAACAAATTCAGTTCAATTCATTGAGAATCACAGCATTTATTTTAGCACACCCAACACCATGAAAAAACTGGCTATAGTGGAAAGCTTTAGCTATATTATAGTGTCACGTCTGCGAATGCTTCCCCGAAACACTGCAGTCATTCTTTTCTCAAAGCTGGGCATAATGATAAAATGTGGTCCGCGGTTTCCGGGGTAGTCAGTCTACATGAGATATTTTCACTGGCCAGAAGATGTGCAATACGTGCCCTAGAAAGGTCCGTGGCCAGTCAAAATAGAGCAGACAAACCCTATTGCAGCCATTTTTCCTTCAAGAGATACACCCCATAGGTAGGTGTTGGATCTCTAATATATTTCTTCAATCCCTGAGTGCTTCAAACCTTTGATGTTCCTCCAGTGCTTCATGAAGTATTCTCGAAACTGCTCTTGAAGGGTTCGCTTAATAACCCCGGGGCTTAGAGGCAAAACTGGCTCATAAACTATAGGAATTTGTGAAGAGCCTCTCCTAGCGAGCTTGTATGCTTCCTGATTGCCTCTGTGACCTCTGTGTACCGGCAGCCATACCAGTATGACCTCCGCGTTACTTGGAGAATTTAATACTTCTCTACATTCCAGAATCAAGGCAGACGTTATTGTTGAGCTAAGTAGTGCCTTTACCGCGGTTTGACTCTCAGAGCATATGAAAACTCGGCATCTGCTTGGTAGTTGTTGACAATAGTGTAAACCTCCGCATGGAAGACAGAGGCCTAAGCATCGATATTTCTTTTGTGAGCCTAAGGAGTGAACACCAGCTCCAGCCTGACCTTCTCTCAGAGAGCCATCCGTATAAATTATTGTATCTGTCTCTTATAAAAGTGGGCATTCCTCCTTCCCAATCTTCTCTGAGAGGTATTCTATAATTAAAACAATTGTCTGGATTGGTTATTGGAGTGATCTTATCCTGAGGCATTTCGCCGAGTTTCCCGAAAGTCCAATCAAATGGGCCAAACCATACATTAGTGTTTTATATTCTCCCGCAAGCTAACTGTGCTTGATTTTGAATGTATAGATGTAACGGAGGTAAATGAAGTAGTACTTGTAGTGCAACCGTGGATGTACTTGTCAGCGCACCAGTGGCTCCGACGCAGATCAGCCTTTGCGGCTTCTGCAGATGTTTCTGCTCTGTCATAAGTTGTGTATGACTACACCACACAACGCAGCCATTATTTAAAAAGGATGCACATCCGCAATATACAACCACCTCGCAACTCCTGTTTGCAAACCCCAAGTAGAACCAAACCGTTATTGCATTACAAACATAATGTTGAATGCTTTTTGTATTACTTTTTGCAAATGAGATTTCCATGTGAGGTTGGTGTCAAATTTTATTCCGAGATATTTAACAGGATCCGATAGAGGTACAATGTGACCATCCAAGTAAGGGGAAGAATGGACCCTTTTTCTCGTAAGCAGGACTACTTCAGTTTTCATTGAATTAATGTGGAGGCATTTATCGCAACACCAGTTCATGACTTTTTGGAGAGCCAGCTCCATAAGTGCAATTAAAACATTGATTGCAATCCTTGTAATTAGAATAGCTAAGTTGTCGGCAGACGCTTGTACATAATACCCAGTATCCGTTAATGTTTCCAGAAGTTGATCCATGACCAGGCACCATAACAAGGACGAAATCACTCCTCCCTGGGGGCAGCCCCTATTGGCTAACACTTAACTCTTGTAATGCCCTCGATTTGAGAATACAATACTATTTTTTAAGACAAATGTTAGCCATTTACTAATAAATCTTGAGAATCTTCCTTCCAGAGCGCTCACCATTGAATCAAATGGCACATTGTTAAACGTCCCTCCTATATTCATGTAGGCTACCTATATCCAGATCATTTCTTCATTTTTGATGGAATGCGGTGATGTTTCAGTAGATTTGCTCTCTGATATTCATGTTGCGTCGGGTGAAGGGGACGCGTCTTTATCCCTCATGTACCCGTCTAGCAATCTCTCCAGAGTCATAAGGAGAAATGAGCTTAAAGTGTTAGGTCCAAGTGCATTTGGAGACGGATAGTCAGTCTTCCCAGCTTTCGGTATAGCCAGAAGATAACTTCTATATTTTGTCATTGTTTCGGTACATAACCGAATTTTACTGAAGTGGTGAATATTTGGCACAATAGTGGAGACAATGAGTCTATGCATACTGTAGCATTGCTGGAATAGTTCCGTTAGGTCCCGCTGACTTAATCTTCTTAAATTTAAAAATAGAGTTCGCAGCTTAGCTTCTGTCACAGTCTTTTCCGTCACAATCCTAAGCTCAGGCGCTTCAGCCTCATCTTTTATTTCTTCGGCGCCAGGTAAATGAGTGCTTATTAATAGGCTTCTTCGTCATTGCCTGTATAATGGCCATTGGGTTTTAAGAGAGCACAATTGGCTACTTTAGGTATTCCCTGCATACATTTTTGAAGCCTAGTAGCTTCCGGTAAACCTTCTATTCTAGTAGTGAAATTTCGAAAAGAGTCTTTCCGAGCTTTATCAATGTCTTTCTTATATACATTTCTAGCTTTTTTATATGCCTCGATATTAGTTGTATTTTTTTACTGCTTTTTGCGATTATATAAATGGTTGACTGCAGCCTTCTTGCGGTCAAAGACTTGGGTTCCACCAGATTGGTCTTTAAGCTGCATTAACAAAAGTCGGTTTGCTGCTAGCTTGGTATGACTCAATAATTGATGAAGTGATTAGGTTAGTTCTATACTCAAGTTCTTCTACAATGGTTGGGGCATCGAGAGGATCAGCGATAAATTTTGCACCAGTTCTTCTTTGTAGATAATCCAGTCGGACTTCCTTGGTTAGTGACTCTGATTTTATGCTCGGACCTCAGTCCATTTTCTATAGTAAACAAAATGTGTTTATGATCAGACAGAGAATCTTTCTCCGAGACTCCCCACTTACTAATTTGTTCAAGCAAGTTTTCAGAGACTATTGTCAGATCTAGCAATTCGCCTCTGGTAGCATTTTTAAATGTTGGTTTACTACCTCTATTCACAATATATAGATTGTTTCCAATTAAATATTCGATGAAATTTTCACCTCTTAATGGATATTGGAACTTCCCCTAGATGTATAGTGTGAATTAAGAGTCACAGCATAGTATCAATGGCAATTGTTTAGACGTGCAGTATGTGCTCAGCCTGCATACTTCTCCCTGAGAGGGGGTCGTCGGGGAAATAGGCCGATGCCGTTACTGCAAGAGTACCATCGCTCCTAGTGATTGTGGTATTTATGTCTAAGTAACAATTGTTACTTTATGTAGAGAATGAGATTCATTTGAAATTTGATAATTACTTGAAATTCGAAAGCCTGATAGAAGAAGAACTCAGAGATAGCGTGGAAGATTCCTAAAATATTAGCTGAAAAGAAAAAAGAAATCGTTTTGTCTGTAGAAATTACAGTTTTAATTATTATCAATCAATTTTGGCGTTATTTGATCAAAAGGGAGTTCTTTTACAATATCATACTTATATTAGGTAATCAAGGTCTAAGAATTCAGTGAAACTAAATTGACTAAAATTCTGGAATTAGAATGAACTAAAAGTAAAAAAAAAGGTAGTTGAATCGAAAGTAAGGTTTACTGAGAAAAAAATGGGAAAACTGAATTGCAATTTTCAACATTAATTACAATGATAAACTATATTTTTTTAATCGGATTTTTTTTCCAGGATTCTTAGTTTGCTGTTATAGTTTGGTATGAAAAATGAATCCCTTACTTTTTCGTGTGGCAATTTCAGTATGGTTTACAGGTTATTTGGGTAAGTTGAACCTTTCATCCTTGTTTTATAACATTAATTAATTTTAAAAAGTTTTAAATTTGTTAAAGGGATGACGAGAGAATTGTTAGAATACTTTAGATTGAATTCTTCTTCCATATAAACTGTGCTAGTTTTTAGCTTCTCAATAATAAAATGTAAAATTGTACTCAATAATTAAGATGGCTCTAAAAACAGAATGTTGAAATAGGAAACCCAGAATTGTTTTCTGAAAAAAAAGGAGCATCGTTTATAGGATACTAGCAAATATCCGTGCTTTCATCGTGTTACAAAAAAGAGTTGTTATGATGTGTTGACGAAGAAATTGTAATGATGAGATGACTTTCAAACTTTTTCAGTCGTAAAATAGTCCTCTGATAGTTAAAATTAATGTTATATTCCTATTTTTTAACTCGATAAGCCGTAGACAGGAAATTAATATCGAGTTGGGAGAATATAAGAATCCCATCTCTTTCTGTCATTCTCCACACCCCTATCACTTTAAACATTCCCCAGTTTGTATAAAAGAAACGTGATGATTACAAATTAATGCTATATTCTGATTTTTTTAACCTGAAAACCGCGTAAAGTACCCTGACAAACCTGACAAACCACGTTAAAAAAATTTGTCCTTCCTATCCACTCTTTACACCCTTTAGAATGTGAATTTCGAATTTCGATACATTTGACAAAAAACAATCATGTGAATTATAGCTTTTCCAACTGAAATTGTTTCAGGAAATTACTTAACTTCAAGAAATTTTGCCCAGCCCCCCACCATTCCATTCCCGTTTACACAATATAGGACCCGAAAATGGAAAATTCATTGAATACGGATGGTTTCAATAATGACAAAGAACGTTGATAACAAATTTTATGTTTCTATCTAAGCCGTGGTCAGAGATATGTATAGCCTTCAAGAAAGTTTGCCCCCTTCTCCATTGTTTACATCTCTGGATTCTGGGTATTCAGGATTCGAGTTTTCGTTGTATTGAAATTAAGAACATTTAATTAAACAAAAAAAGTTAAGAATGTTATTTATTTAAAAGTAATAAAAACAAGAAAATTATTTATCATAAGCAGGAAAATAAAGTAAAAAAAAAGAAATGAAGAACAACAACAACAACAAATATTGTCTTTGATCGATGTAACCCTGCGGAAATAAACAGGCTACAATTGAAACCTGGATACATTTCTCAATGGCGGTTGTGTTGGGCGAATCCATTTTTGTCTGGTTATTATGAGAGGAGAATCCAATTTTAAAAAATCAAGTTAAAAACAGGGAAAAAACGAAATACCTGAAAAAAAAAGTTATTTTCATCAGGCGGATTTGAACCCGATAAAAAATAAATTAGGGAGAGTGGGCAGAGGGGGTGCTCAAGTTTCAATTGCAGCCTGCGGGTCCTAAAGAGTAATTGAGCAATGTTTGGTCCAGATCGGTCATTGGACGTTTGAGTGTATAAGGAGCAAACAAACAAAAAAAACACACAAACCAACAAAGTCCTCCTCTTTTGTAATAGATGAATGACTCGACATCCATCGTTAAGTATTTAAAAATGTTTATTTAAATACTATAGCAAATTTTCAGGAACAAATATTAACGATATTCTCTTCCTCAAGCATATTTGGAATTAAGACAACAAACAATAACAGAAAACAGAAAGAACATTATAAATTCAATCTAAACATTTATTGAATAATAGAATTGTTGGAACAATGGTTTGTTTATTTAACATTCTCATATTATTAAAATCATAAAGTCCTCTTCTATCTATATAGTAGATTAGTTAAATAAAAGAATTGAATATTCAGTTACTGTAAAATTGTAATTAGAATAGCTTACACTTTTAAACTAATCTTTGTGAATTACGGTATATCAACTTGTTGGTGTAGGACACTCCATTTGAGGATTAAAATAACCGCTTCCATGCCCTTGAAGTTACCAGCTTTTGTTTTTAGGTAAAGCACAATTTCTTGGATTAACTGTTTGAGTGAAAATAGATATTCACCATCTTTCAAAAACTCAAATTAATTCTTTATAAATTTTTGTTTACTAGTGTTATTAACTTCTCTAGTATTGCGTTAAGTATTTATATTTCTTCAGAGCGCTGTACTTTTCCGACTTTTCATTGATCATTAACATAGCATTCCACATTTACAAGTTGTTTTTTATTGAAAAAATATATAGAAACACGGCAGGATCCTAAGATTATCTAAGTGGCGATTGTGCACAATTAAAAATCTTTAAATTTAAGATTGGCAACAGGAATAATTGAGGTGTGAGGAAAAATAGAGTGTTTTGAAACAAATGTTTGAATAATAAATTTTGTCTTATTTTTCAGCTCAGGATCTAGCTGGCGATTTTGAAAATCTAATAAAGAACTTAATTGTAAGCGGCTCTTGTGGATTTCTCCGGAATGAGTTCGTGATTGGAAGACTCATCAAATGCATCATGGAACGTAGAGATTACGAAATCATCAATTCATTTGATTATAATTACGAGAGAATTGTGGAGATTTATTGCCTGTAAGATTTGTTTTTATTCTTCAAATTGATTAAATGGTTTATCGACTCAATAAAATATATTTCTGGAAATATCAATCCCTAATGAAGATTATTAAAATAATTAAAGTTTAAAATGTCCCACTAAAGGCCTTTGTGGCCGTTGAAGTAGCGAAAGGTAAGGCTCCCGGCTCTCCGTGACCAACGGGAATAAGTTCAGGCCGCATGATCATCCCGACGTTCGCTCGCCTTTAACTTGGTATAGAAATCCAGTACCCAATCGGCAGAGAGCAGGGTAGACCCTAGGACCCGTTTAGATGAGAATAAAGCGTGGAAAAATCCCTCCGCGGCTCCAGATCGAACCAGTAACATATAAAACCGCAGCTAACTCTCTTACCACCCAGCAACAGGCCCAAATAAACAGTGTTATCAAAAAGTTTTAGCGGTATATAAGTTATATATTTTCAATGAATGCTTTCTAAAAATAGCAGTTGATCGTTCCTTTCACATCTACAAATAGATTTCTATCTAGAGTGAATTTTAAAATGCTATTTAATAATAATAATATCATATTGAATTTCAGTTTTCTTTGAAATCCCAATTTATAAATGAAAATTCAAGTAAATATATATAAACTTACTTGTTTTTGAATGATTGCCAATTGTTCAGAATAGGTGTCCTCATTCGAATCAAGTTCAAAAAACTAATCAATACAACTAAAAAATACGTCAATATTTTACATTTAACATGTTTAGTGTTTCGAAAGATATTTTGGGATTCCATTTTTATTTGGAGAAATTTAATGTATTAGCGTCGGCTGTATTATAACATAAATAAATCAAAATCAATGTAAAGAGAACATACTATTTGTCAATTGATGTAACTTTCAATGCGTTTTCTAATTCCTTGAAGTTTAACGATTTCTCAGAGTTCTCTACCGTATTTAAAAAACAATAAATTATTTGAAAAATCTTCCCGAGTGATTTACTGTCGAGCAATGTCTAGTGTTAAGGAAGAAAATGCCCCATATAAAAGCAATATGTGAATACTCGATGGAGACAGTCACTACACGCATTATACTCAATCAAGAGTTTCAGCGGCTGACGGACTTAAGGTCCTACTATGAGGTTAGAGGTGGTTACTGGGACGAAACCACCAACCCCCGAAAGATGGGCCCGCAGAGAGAGGAGGAGAGACAGCGGCGAAGGACTGTTCACGAGGGGTTAGTTACCTACGGACAACGACACACAAAAAACACATGAATACTTACCCGACAGACACAGAGGACATCACACACACAAAACACAGATTCCCTTGCAGTGGCTGCCGCGGAGCCACAGAGGGTTGGGAAAACCTCTGAAAACTTACGAGAAAAGGTGTCTCTTTGGGAGACAATGGAAGCTGGGCACTTCCATTCAAGACCGTATTGACCGCACGTACCCGACTTCTATTAGAGGAGGAGACGGTCGGCCGTCCTTCAGTGATCACGTCCAAGTGGCCAAGAAGCCGGGCAGCTAGGACGGTAGAGCCACACCGTCTAAGATTATAGCTTTGGCATCGAGAAAGTTCGCGAGGTGAGAATCCCGCTCTGTGATGCCTTCGGCTGGATGCCGAATTATCCGCATTCAAGTAAAGAAAGCCTCTCGGGCTGCGGGGGGGACAGATGACGACTGGGCAGTCCTCATTGAGAGAAAGGCATCTGTTTTCCCTGTTACCGAGCCTCTCGGGCTCAGTTGCCGTCAATTCCATATCCGATATTGGTCAATCTACATCGTAAAACCGCTTTTATGGGAGAGGTATTTAGAGCCTGGTGGCCAAGGATTCTGGGTGCCTCTTGACCCACGCAATTTTTCGTGTTTTAGCCGGCATATACGGTGTTACCATCTAGCGCCACGCGCAACACGGAACGGCTTGCGCTAACCATAGGCCAGGCAGGTAATGAGCTTCTCAGGGCCCGTTCCAATGCATCTGGCCCAGCTAGAGACACGATGCAGACAGTGATCCATCAAAAACATCTAATTCCATATACACAATTAGTATGAGTGTCATTTACTTTTTTTGAATACAATATATAAGAATAATCCATTATAAGTTTGTATTTGTGAATTGAATTGTAGCAAACGTAAAGTGTGAATTTTTAATATTGAATCCTTTTTCTTTTCTTGCGATGAATTATAATTTGCAAATATTCTTTATATAATTGAGACTACTGAAGTATGTACATATTTTAGCCGACTACATATATATTCTCATAAACAACATTTTTTTTTATTTGGTATTGTTACAATCAATCTATCCTAATTACGTTTTATCTTGAGTGAACTTACATCTTCTAATAATTATTTTCCGCGATTATATTCAAAGTTTCAAAATTATTATTTTAGATTTGTAAAAATTTGGTTCTGTAAATTTGCATGATTCTATTCTTCATTTTTCTTTAATTTAAGTAATAGTTGAAATTCAATAGATTTCTATTGTATCAGAACACTGTAACACTAGAAGTCTTTATGAGCATATTCCGTCCAAGAATATAGAGTATTCAACAAATTAAAACAAAAAATCGTTCCTCTAGCAATATAATAGTTCCTTTACCAGCGTACCATAAAGTCTGAAAGTTTAAGTAAAAACATATTGGATTGATAATTTCTTGTTTTTTTAATTTTCAAAACATTCAATAATTAATTAAATTAAAAGACAATTAGTGTATTTGGCTTTAACGAGGTAATACTCTGGCTTTTCAATTCAAAATGTCTTGTGAAAAGCTTCAAAATGATACAAAATTCGTAAAATAATGTTTATATGCAAAATATTAATTATTAGCATAATAGTTAAAATTTTTAGAAAAAACAAAAGTTGTTTTTCTTAAAATTGTTTTGTGTTATTTTTTTTATGGGTTTTGAAGTGAAGTAAAAAAAAATGTATTCATTAACAACTTTCTGTACATCCTTCAAATTCATTTGTTCTTCGTCATATCCCAAAAAAAATCATGAGGCCTATTTTTGTGGAAAAAGATAATCCTTTTGTTTTTTGGTAATTCTACTTTTCGCCGCAGCACGACAGTGAACTTGAACTTGTCAAAAGTTAATGTGATTTAGTGATTTTCCTTCCACTCACTCCTCACGTCCTTATTTCTTAGCAAAACAGCCTGTGGAGAATTGGGTTTTGTAATATTTGACGTTGAAAGACATAATAAAAAAAGAAGGTTTTGAACGAAAATAAAAAGTTCTATAAATTGTTAGGCGAAAAGGGAGATCTCCTAGAAATATAATAATGTAATGTACAAATCGATTAAATAAACAGGAACTTCCTGTTTTTATCCTACTTTTCTAATCGGTCAGTTTGTATATGGCCTTGTGTGTGCATCCAGTTGTGAATGTTTATAGTGTCTCTTTGTTAACAGCAGATATTATAATTTTATAAGCGTACCCGTAAATACAACAATCTCTGTCTTAAACAAGCACATGTCAGATCGATGCTTTACATTTATACTTGAATCATATCTAATGAAAGTACTACTTGATGAAGACAAGTGGCTACAACAAAAGATCTTTCATATGCCTGGATAATCAAGCCCATCAATCATGCAGGTTATTTTGTAAAAAATAGTGTATCTTTGCCACTTTAAAAGCACTAAGTTTCCAATAACGAGTTGCTTTTTGTACACAAGAATGTTAAGCTTTCTTCTGATAGATTATCGTACATATTATGATCGTACGGCTATTTAACTACAAAATAATATTTTGTTTAATTAGACATCATTAAGTTATAGGATGTGTTTTAAAAATGTTTCATTGCGATTTGAAAATTAAAAACAATTTAAAACCTTTACACTCAAAATAATATAATCTTTTTCCACTATTTATGCTATAGATATTGTATACCAGTTGCTTATTTCTATGTGCTTTCCGAACAATGCGGTATTCATGAGGACATATTGTCAGTCAATTCCTAATTAGAGGACTAAATTTCCACCACATTTATTCATCAAGGGCAGTCTATCGCGATTATATTTCTAAATGATATATATAATACATATAACATATAAGGATATTTTGAGGGTCTCAAAAGAGTTCTATGTGCACATTTTTCCTAAATTCTAGATTTATGTGCTAAAAGGTTTATTTTGGTGACCTCTGTCGTGTGTCATAAAGTTCTGTTTGAAAAACTGTTTTTAGCCTGTCAGCTGATTGTTCCAAAAAGTTCTATTTTCACTTCTTACAACTTTCTCTGTGCCAGAAAGTTCTCTGTACAAATAGAACCTGTTGGCGCAAAAAAGTCTTCATTTTTAGCTGGCCAAATGGTTTTATGAGAGGAAAAGTATCCGAACTAGTTGGAAAGACCACTAGATGGCACTCGAAAAACAACAAGATAGACTCACTAGGTGTCATCACCTTGCAGACTTCTGTTGCCCCCGGACCACCAAGATCAAGTAGCAGAGTACTAAAAGTTAAAGGTAACTCACCGCATCTAAATCAATTGTATGTTTCCTATAATAGTTGAAAAGAGTACTGTTTTTCACAGAAAACGGTTCAAGATGCAATGAAAAAGAAGTTAGGAAATTTTGTACAACAAGATCAAAGAGGAAATCACCCGATAGCAAACAAAACTAGGGCAGAAGACATAGTTTATTTTCGATCATATTCGATCTTTTTTCTAGAATAGAGCCTCTTTACGTACAAAAAGATTCCGGTGCGACATTACCTAGGCCCAGATCTGAACCTTCAAGAAAATGTACAGTTTGTATAAAGAAAAATGTACCGCAGCAGGGAAAATACCTGTTAAGGAAACAACCTACCGTAATGTGTTTTGCATAAAATTCAACTTGGGTTTTCATAAACCCAAAAAAGATCAGTGTCCTAAGTGCACTAAGTTTAACCTCTTAACTGGTGAGGACAAGGAGACCTTTCATCCCAAGTATGATGGACATATCGCAAATAAAGAGTTAGACCAAAAGGAAAAGTTGAAAGATAAAGAGGATGCCAAAGTTGACAACAGCCCCTGTTTCGCCACTTTTGTCCTGCAGTCAGTACTTTACATTCCATGCAGTGAGGTAAGCACCCTATATTACATAAGAAAATTATGTATGCATAACATGACAATTTATAATCAAGTACCTCAAAAATTAAAAAGATTTTAACGTGCGTTTTATTATACTTTATATTAAAAAACAACAATAACTCCCACATAAATTAATTTATTTAAAAAAGTTTAAATAAAACATTCTAAAAAATACGATAGATTAAAAAGTTCCTAGGACAGAACAGTTTCGGGGAACATATTCCCCATCATCAGCAAGATGAATTTCAAAGTCTTGAGAAAAGGTTTAAATAAGCAATTTTTAATATATTCAAAAAAGTTCAGCCAATGATGAGGGAAGTGGAGTAGTCATGATCTCGTCAATCAACGTGAAGATTAAGATGGATTGACTGTGATGATGTTCATGTTGATGTTGCCGTCAAGAATGACGTTGTCCGAATATCGTGTCAGGAATGACATAGTTCGCAGGGAAGATGTTTTCCAGGTGAATTCTGATCTGTGACGTCAAGATGGAAGAGTTGTTTTATAGATATGTGGAAGTTGGATATTTAAATGTTCTGCTATTTTTCGGAGACAGTTGTTTTAGGTCCTTTATGATCTGCTTACGTAGTTTTCTCTGCAACAAAAGATTAGAACAATAAAATTTTGTGTTATTGTTGGATAATTTTACGTTGTATGAATTTGACAAATAAATGTATGCTGATTCTTTGACTTTTCTTTTAAAGAAATGTTTTTCATATTTGATGATTGTGGCATTTCGGAAGTCCGGTACGTGATCTTCTTTATCAGCATGTTTGGCGATCATTGATGCATTGGTATTTTGGGAGGTACATGCATATTTGTGAATAAAGGCGTTTTTCCAATGAGAATCCACCAATGCAAAAGCAATTGTGACAGTTGCACTAAACTTTATATATAATTCCTTCTTTGTTTTCATTTGTATTATTATTTTGATTTACCCCTATCTTGCTTCAGGGATAAATTGAATTTCAGTTTGTTATTTAATGGAAAAATTGGAGTAATAGATAAATCATTAGCCATGTTTTATAATTTCATTTCCCATTCCATGTTGTATGGAAATTTAAAATATATTTTATTATTTATTTCTGAATTTTGCTCGCTGGATTTAGGATTATATATGTTACGGAATATTTTTTTAAGTTATAATTTATGAAACTTATAGGAAAATCATTCATAATGAGGATTTTTTTGATTGTTTTGATTTCTTGATTGAGGATGCGTTCATTGGAAGAATAGGCAAAAGCTCTTATCAATAAAAGTTTTGATTATATTAATCTTGTATTTTTTGGAACTTTTGAATTGAAATTAATAGTTCTACCGGAGTATGTTTGTTTTCTAAAAACAGAAGTAATTAATGTATTATTATCTCTTTGAATCAAAATATCAAGAAAAGCTATTTTATTTTCTATTTCAATTTCATTTGTGAATTGTATTTCTGTTGATAGTGAATTGAAACCATTATTAACTGTGATAGCATTGTCTATTTCCGTAATAAAAAGACAATCGTCAACGTAACGTTTATAAAGAAGTGCATTTATTATATAAATGTTACCCAAGTGTTCTATGTATTACATTGTGATTTCAGCAATGCAACACGAAGCGGCTAAGCCCATGAAGCAACCGTGATTATTTATTGATATAATTATATCATTAGTTTGAGTAGGAATTAATTTTTGATATATTGAGCTATTTGATTCTAAATAAAATTGATTAAATTTGTCGTAATCATCCCAATGAAAAATGATGGTGTATCTCCCTTGTCAGCATTGGTTATAAAAATCTCCTTATTATTTGAGATTCTCTTGTATGCGTTTTATTATACATTATATTAAAAAAAAATCAAAAAACATTTTCCCATCATAGGATGTTGAAATACTTTAATATAAAGTATAATAAAACCCACGTTCAAATCTTTTTAATTATTATCTTTTAATCTTTCTTAAATAGAAAAGTTTTTTTTAATTTTTTAATTTTTAATTTCACCTAATTTTTTTTTAATATATCACTCCTTACGATGTCAAATGCAAGAATAATTTATAATAAATACATATGCAACAGAATTAATAGATTTTTCACTCTTTACGAAAAACTTACCTCTAGAAAATGTGAAATAAAATTCACTACCGCTTGTAAAAATAATGATTTTACTCCACGTCCTTTAAAGGTTCAACCCCCATTTCAACATCCTACGATGGGAATATGCCGCGATATTTGCGCAGAACGCATACTTGATTAACAGAGCGCCCAAAATAAGTATAGCAAGTTTGGTGAAAATTTTTAAAAAAATTTAATGACTGAAACATATGATAATATTAACAATATTTACAAATGTAGTAAGGAATGTGATCACTACTTCCTGACAATGTAATATCAGTAACAATACATCATCCTTAAAACCAAGCACTGGCATCAAATTAATATTAACCTTCAGCATACAACATTCCTAATGGATTCATCTACAAAAGAATTTAACTATAACACTTTTAGACTTTTATAGAAATTACTATACACTATGTTTAGCTACTTATATTTTAAGCTATATTCTTTTCCACTTGTATGAGTATTGAAATTATTTGGCATAATAAATTCTTTTACTAATTGCACGCTTGGGCAATTTAATTTACTTTCTACAATACTAACAATCAATTAATTTATAGTTAACACTAAGCAATATGGCTTTTCACCATTGCGAAAAATGTAACTATACTAGTTTGTTGATAAAGTAACTTACCTATCCAGGTAAGTATATTGGCACTAATTTTTCTACTAATTACTATTTACTAATCAAATACACTAGCACCCAATATTAACAATTCACTATCACATTGAATTCTTGTTTATAGGAAATACTTTACTATATGTGTATTCATATTTTTCAAATTCCGCCACAAGTTAAATAGATTAAATTAACTTACAGTTGCTGACTTCATGAGGCATCTCCTTGTAGACTGCTCACCTCCTTCTTGATAGAAGCACACTTGTAAATTAAAATATTTCACTTTTCAAAGGCACTTAGGTTTCCATTTGAAACCTATAGATATCACACAAACACTTTTCAACTTTTGCTGCAAATCTTCTATAAAGCACAAGGCGTTGGCTTCTCACCTTATGTGTCAAACACCTTCAATATGAATGAACGAATATACTTGTATTCAATCAGCAAACTACTTTAGGTCTTCTAAGTTTCCGTTGACTTCGGAATCAACAACGGTTTCACCTTTTCGAAATTACTTCTAGACGACTACGGCTCTCCTGATATATCCCGTTCCCTTCAATAGCGGAATGGGTCTTCCTCCTTCTTCTTGATATAATACTCGTATCCCGCCGGGAATGGTATCCTTTATCCTTAATGGTTGACTTCGGAAACACAGCAATAATTGTGCGGACTTTTATTTCCTTCAATTTAACGTTGTTAGTTGTGAACGATAATTTTCGTTCTGTCTACGTTACAATCTTGGGAAATTTAAATATCTAGTATCAAAGTTCACTGAACACTTACGATATTCTTTATCGATAGAATCAGTTCCATAATTATAATTCTTCAGTGAAGTAAACTTCTATCTTCTTAATAGCACTTATAATGAAAACTTACTGGTTACAATTTGTAGCGTTAACAGAAATATCACGTCTTCCTATTTTACCGGCTTCGTTCCACTTCTTCGCTCGAACTAAGATGAACTCGCCTGACTTCTTGTTTTAAGATTGGATTTACTTTCTTCTGCATTTACTGCAATTCAGCTTTATCCTTCGGATTTTGCAGGGTTCTTCTTTTCCATAATAGTATCCAGAATATTATTTCTAAAGAGGTTATAATTCCTCGTTCTTAACAGCTGTCGACGCAAGCTTAGCGCAGACCATTACTTCGGGGAGATGGGTTCATTACTTGCTTCCCCCTTTGGATACTCTTCGAAATTACCGCTCAAGCTCGGAGCGTCCGATTGGACTAGAGCCATCCAACTCCACTGAACTTCAAACTTCAACTCACCACAACAACCAATCAACACATTTAATCGTCCACATGTCGACTCTCGCAGCGCAAGGAAGATGATTTGAATATTTGAATTATCACCAATCAGCTTTGCTCACAGTCAATAAAAAAATAAAATAAATTTATTTGCAAGCAATTTATTATTTGCTTTTACTTAATTTTAAACTACAACTTAATTTAAATTATTTCTTAGGGAGATATAAATAATTTAATATTACTAACAGAATATGTTTATCCAAATTAAATAAAAGCTATTTGTCTTTCAAGCTAGATATATTACATCATGACGCTCATCAAATAATTAATGAAATAAAAAACCTCAGTCAATTTTTAATTTCTAAATTGAATCATAATGATTATGTAAATATGTTAACTATAGGAGCTTATAAATTCAATAAACTCTATCAAAAACTAAACACATTTCATTTCTTACTAAATTAAATTTAGAAAAATAGCCTTTATTGGAAAATAATACCGTAAATGAAAATTGGGTTAAAAATTTATCCCAGGACAAAATACACCTAACAACAGGCGAAATTAATGTAAAAAAAGGGTTTCAATTACAATCTTAATAATCACAACGTTAACTATATAGATCTTGTAGCAGACATCGAAAATAGTCTAAATAATCGAAGGTTGACGGAGTAAAACAAAACACTTGTAGAGAAAGAATCATAAATATTATTAATCAAAATCCAAAGTCTATTAACATAATACCCTCTAATTTACATCCTTTGGAATATTTTGCATACAAGAGAATCTCAAATAATAAGGAGATTGTTAAATCCACTGAATTATAAAGTATGTAGAGAACCTACCAGACAACGTGAAGCGAGTGACAATTTATTCGGATTCATGTGGTGGTCAAAATAATAACCGCTATCTTGCTATTGCTCTGTTGTACGCTATTCACTTGAAACTATCGAACTAAAGTTTCTTAAACCAAGATACACTTATATTGAGTGTGATTCAATGCAAGCAACTATTGAGTTTGCTAAGAAACATGTAGCTGTGTATTCGTCTAATGAGTGGAACAACATTATTGTCATGGCTCGGAAGACAAACCATACGTTGTCACACAACATCAAACATAATGAGTTGAACAACCTCAAGAAATTAAGCAAAGAGTTGCTTCCAGCTACACTCTTCCTCAATGGAAACCGTAATCTGCCACTTCAAATCAGCAAAGTGACAGGCCTAAGAGCAAAAACGCAAACTCCTTTTGTATTATAATTACATTATCTTAAATTACTTGAAGATGTTCCTTTGATTAATTATAATGAGAAAGCATATTCGCTTTGTTTAAATATGACTGTAATTAAGAATAGAGTTTCCCAAACTTAAGAGCAATAAAGAAATAATAAACGTGAATGACAAAGCATGGGATACAAACTAAATGTGGAGGATGTGGAATGAAATGTGAAGATTTTTATATAAAACAAATATATAAGATTAAAAATAACCAGAAAACGACTGGAATTCAATGGAAGAGATTCTGATACCGAATATCCATTGTATGTGAAAATAGTAGAGAAAAAAGGGAGATGAAACTGCATAGATGTAAAGACATGTAAGATATGATGTTTGAAGGAATAAAACAGGTGAAAAAGTCTCAGTACTTTAATTAATGGAATATGGCTGAGAAAATAAATTTTTGAAACATTTCAGATTTACGACAAACTTTATTTTACCTTTATTATTACAAATATATATTTTAAATCCAACACCAAAACTATTTACATAAAATATTAATTATGCCTATGTATTTTTGTATTTTTTTTAGTGATAAACCCTTTCAAACCGAGTGTCTTCTTGATTTAAACCCGAGACCTTACTGTATCAAAAAGATTGCAATTGAGATAAAAAATATCATTGATTTATTTTACAATATTACAAAAGAAACAATTAAAGAACTTTGCACAGAAAGAATTTTATTGAAAGGTTAGTAATCAAAGAAATAATATTCATTTATTAGTAACAAATATAAGAATCATCTAGATATGCATAAATACTTGTTTACATATGTGGGAGTTTTTGTTGTTTTCGAAATTTAAGTTTTCTTTTTTTTTTGACATAGAAATTGAATAAAAATGTTTTTTTTTTAGGGGTAATTCTGATGATACTAAATTCAGATTGAAGGCTATGACTTTTGAGTTCTCACTTCAGCACTTCGTATTATTGAAATTCTGTTTATTTCAAATTAATCAGGAACTACATTTAATATTGATTTGTTACTATTTGAAATAAGTTATATTTAACTACATCCAGCATTTAGGCATTAGCAATAAAAAATTAGGTAATATTAATTCTAATCAAAACAATCAGTTTTAGAGTCTGTAAATAGAATATAAGCTCAACAAAAGAAATAAAACTGCAAGACGGCAGTCGTGGAAAATGCTGCAAATTTATCAAAAATTAATATAAGTAATTCTACGATGAGATACGAATCTGAAGAACGATGAACTCAGAATTGTTCAAGAGATTTAAAATTGTTTAATTAAAGCAGAAACTTAATAAAACATTATTAAAATATTCTCCTAAAAGAAAGGATCCCAAATTTACAATCCCCAGTTGATACGCTAATGTACTGCAACATGGACAGACAAATCATCAAAATATGTAACTACAAAAGAAAAATCATTTCTAAAATTCTTCATGTTTCAGTTACTGTTTTAAATTTGTACACATGAACACTAAAGAACAAGATTAATTAATTTCAAAATTGAAGGCTTTTAGAAGTCTATGCATAGACTACGTAACAGATGCTAATTAATCTTCTCAATAATTTATAGCAGTTTCTAATATGATTTGAAGTAGGACATTTTTACTAAAATAGGATAAAAACAATCCCATAAACAGGCCATGCAGGTCCACGGGAGCGCGGGAGGTAAGGCTCCCAGCGTTTCGAGACCAACGGGACTAGATTGAGGTCGGGTGGTCAGCACGACGCCCGCCCGCCTTAACTTCCCGGGAAAGAAACCCGGTACCCATTCTACAGAGAGCTGGGTAGACCCTAGGACCCGTTTGGAGGAGAAAGAAGCGTGGAAAAATTCCCGCCCTCCGCCGAGGCCGGGACCCGAACCCGCCACCTCCAAGCGCCAAGCGCCCTTACCCACTCGGCTACCGGGCCCACACTAAAATAGGATATTTCTACAAAATGGATTAAAGAAGTTTTGTTCCTTAAAATATTTGCTAGTATTTTAAAATTAATTCTCCACTTAAAAATATTCTCCGCATTATTCTCTCACAATTACGCTACTGTTAAATACAAATTAGGGAGAGCTATTAGGATAGAATGATGTTTGATGTTTTATGAAAACATTATTTTTATGAAAGATATAGTGGAATATTTGTACTGGAGGTAAGAAAAACAGTAATAGAGAATTTTTATGCAATCTCTGATTCAATGCACATTATGCAATATGCTATAAAACAATACACAAACATTTAAAAAAGTTTAACGTGTCGGAATAATATATTAATAAACTCTACTTGATCGACACTTTTCAATAGTATCTAAAAATTAAAAAATAATAAAATAAAAACCTCAAATCTATTAGGTTTTTTTCTCAAATGTGCAGACAATTAAAAGATTAAAAATGAAAAATAAAAATAAAACAAAGACCCCCTTTAACCCCTAAAATGTACAATACAACCTTATTCGGTGATAGTCAAGATGGGTTAAACATCAGATTCCGGCACATAGGTTCTTCGCACTTTTTTTCTGAACTTGTGATGTCACAAGTGAGTGAGAACTATATTCAACATGGCGGATTTCGTAGAAGGGGTGAAGATATTAAAAATTGCGGACTTGCTAAAAGGGCTCTCCTGTGAAATACACATCATGTGGCTTATCTTGAAATTGTTGACGCCACATGAATTCCACCATGGAAGTATTGAAATGGTAGGCACATGGTATTGTGGTAGGCCTATCCATTCCCGTGTTTCCTCATCGCTGTTCGTACGGTTGGAAAATGATAAATCACAGACGACTATTCTGCCTAGCAGAATGAAGGTGTTGATGACGTTCAGCAGCATTTTTAATCCATGTCGCAGCCATCCAAGATAAATGAAATAACATTTATCCACAGACAACGAGGGAGACCCATTTGAATTTGCCACTCCATCTAAAGCAAAGAAAAAATGATGGCCGACAAAATCACGTGATCTGAGCACCACTTTATGTATCCCTCCGCGATAAACAACTGCAAACAGGCACCAAAACAAAAAATCCTTACGAACAATCTGATTGGCTTGTGCCGGATTCCCTGTTTTAACCGTCAAGATGAGCCTAAAAGCGAATACCGGAATTTCAGGGATTAATAAGCTCCTGGTGTCAATTTTTTGAATTTATATTAAAAGCGCTTTTACACTTGTGTTTATAGATTTGTTTGTTTCTTGCTTATATTGTTTATTATTGGTTTTATTACGTTACATACCATATTCCAACACATTACAAGTTGACAATTCTTGATTATAACATTTAGTCATTCTAAACATGGCAGACTCATAAAATTTTCTCATATATTCATCTTCATATCTTGCCATAGGAACCACGTTTTATTATTAATATTATGTCCTTTTAATAATGTTATACCGAGTTTTCTACAATAAAAGATAAGTGATATTCTAAAATAAGTACATCAATTAGGCCTCTAGACTTCATTTTGAAATATAATTCTTATAAATGCTAATAATACTTTTAAT
>JAFIDM010013912.1:29154-40100 GCA_023159025.1 Thereuonema tuberculata
TAAACATTAAGTATGGTCAACGAAATATTATAACTTAAGTACTGACTAAGCCCAAAGAGTTTAGTTTTCAATTTAACTACGATTGAACTCGATTTAAAATTGAAAACTTTGAACAGAAACCTTCCTATAGAATGCTTCTATGCTTGGCTGATGAAAATTCTGCCATCTAGCTTCTGATAAACGAAATATTACAAAACTTGCGTCTTCCCCCAACTTGCATCTTCCCCCAAATTACCTTATACGTAAGGAAAGACCTCCATTAAATCATTAAATAGAACATTTTTTATTAGTGTGACTTAGCCTCAATTATTAGTCCGTTCGGAGTTATATAATTCTAGATATTACTTATCTAGTTGACATCTTAATTCCCGTATTTATTAATTAATTATCATTTAATAATTATTTTCAGTAGCAGTAAATATTATTTTCATTTATTACCTGTAAATAATTATTATTACACTGTATAGTTATAATTATTTATCCCTACCTCACCTCGTTTCAGTTGAATGCGGGCGCGCAGCGTTGGTTCTATCAGTTGTCGCCCGCCTTTTTATTAATAGCTTTAATGCAACAAAACAAAATAACAAGTACCTACCTACCTACTTAATAATCATTATTTACTTGAAATAAATGATAATATTAATGAACAATTACTTATAATAATTATTAAAAGTTAATTAAATTATAAATCCGGGAAATACGATGTCAACTAGATAATCACATCTAGAATTATCGAACTCCGAATGGACTAATAACTGAGACACGTCGTAATAGTATAAGTTCTTTTTAAGGAGATCTTTCTGTAGGTATATATCTTATCAATATACAGGTTGGGGCAACTTCCCATACATTTTTGCGCATTGTTCTTTCATTGTCAGAAATAAATTGTGAACTGAACTAGTCGGCTACCCGTCGCTTCGCTCCGGAATGTAACGGAAAACAACTTTTTATTTATTAAAAAAGAGACACACACACACAAATTACATCAAGTAAACTAAAACTAAATTTTTTTTAATTTTTTTAATTTAATTTTTGATGTTTATATTCCCTCAACCCACGACTGCTTTTAGAACCAGCGTGTGAATCATATATCTACGATATATTTTTATTTTTTTATAGAAATTAGAATGTAGTCCTCGTGGTCTAATGGCTAAGACGTCTAACTTTGGAACAGAAGGTTGCATGTTCGATTCCAGTGGATAACATGTAGAAATTATTTCTATTTCATAAATTATAATAATTGCACCAGACAGACAGAGAAATAAAAGTTTTTATTAATATAGATATACTTTTCAGTGACTTTTGAGTTACAAATAGTGATTGTTCAGTATTCTACCTAAATAGAAATAGTGATTCCTTCTTTCTTGAGTCTCTTTTTTTTTTTCAATTGATACTTTACAGTGGTTGTTGAGTAACAAATAGTGCAAATTATCAACTAATCTACGTCATCTCCCGTGTACAGATTGTTCGATATAGATATTTGAAGAAGAGATACATTTAGATGGACGTTGCTTGATATAGATGATAAATGAACATTATAGCTTATCTAAGATACTCTTGACGACGAATTGATAGTGACTATTTTCTTTCGAGTGAAGATAACCAAATTCTGATGACTTGTGACTCCAGAAGAGTGAAGACATCGTTCTCCAAATAGATGTCAAATTTATTTAGTCAGCCCTTGAGTTTTATTGATAAACATCGCATAAGTAGGTCTGATTGGAAATTGCCTTCTTGTGAAAGGTGAATCGATATTCTGTCTAATAGAAATAGTGCTTCTTTCGTTCTTGACTATCTTTTTTTTATTCCAATTCTAATTAATACTTTTTAGTGGTTTTTGAGTTACAAATAATGATTTTTCAGTTTTCTACCTAATATAAAAGTGCTTTTTTTTTTCTTCCCCTTTTTTTTTCTTCCAATTCCAATTGATACTTTTCAGTCGTTTCTGAGTTATAAATAATGCTTTTTCTGTATTCTATCTAATAGAAATTGTGCTTCTTTTTCTTTTTTTCTTCTTTTTTTTATTCCAATTCTAATTGATACTTTTCAGTGGTATTTGAATCACAAATAGTGATAGTTTTTGAGTTACAAATAGTGATTTTTCAGTATTCTACCTAACAGAAATAGTGCTGCTTTCTTTCTTGTCTCTTCTTTTTTATTCCAATTGATACTTTTCAGTATTTTTTGAGATATACAGTAAATAGTGATTTTTCAGTTATCTACATAATAGAAATAGTGCTTCATTCATTCTTGACTATCTTTTTTTAATTCCAATTGATACTTTTCTGTGTCTTTTGAGTTACAAATAGTGATTATATTCATTATTTACTACATTCATTATTTATTGGGGTGAATGGGAAGGACACATAAGTCAAAAAACAATATGAAATGACATATAGCCCTGGTGGCCTAATGGATAAGACGTTTGACTTCGAATCAGAAGGTTCCAGGTTCGATTTCTATCGCGGATGTTTCATTGGAAAAATTATTTCTATTTTCCATTCTCACAGAAAATTGCGCCGGACAGACAGACAGAGAAATAAAAGATTTTAATAATATAGATTATAGAGAGATTAGTCAATGGTAGATATTGATCTTTGATGCATATTAATGGATCTGCTAATAACGAAACTTAGGATTACTGTTGAGTAACATCACCAGAAAAATAAGGCACATCAGAAGATTCCAACACATTTTAGAGATATATAATTTTCTGCATTCTGGCATGAAAGAAATTATATTAAAATATTTCTTGAAGAATGGTCTTTCTCTACCTATTCAAATAATTTCTATTTTTGAGACAATTAAGATGAGTAAATAAATATATAAACGGAATACATTTCATTCTAAATTTGACAACATATTTTTAAATTAAAACAAGTTTCATAGTGGTTCCAGATATCACAAATTTTAACGAAAACTTAATTTTATAAAATATATTTTAGAAATATGTTTCGAAAGAACTAAAATCGTATATGATTGCAACTCAAACTTGAACGTTCATATTCATTACATGATACAGTTCAGTATCTTCTACAATACTTGTATTTATACAAAGACTGACTAAAGTTTGTTTTTAATAAGATTGATCCCATTTGCCGCCTTGAAATAGAAATTATTGATTAAAAAGAATTTCCTGCATTAAGTGATATATGCCGTGTCGGCGTGGTCGTGCGGTCTCAGGCGGCGGTCTGCCGGGTGGCCGGTTAGCTGGTACCCGGATTAGAATCCCGGTCGAGAGCATGGATGTTTCAAATTTCCTTTCCTGTGTTTGTCAGCCTCTTCTTCACTTTGTCTTCGGTCTGACGTCATTCTGTAATGGCGTCCTGGAGAAAGCAACGGGAAACCACTCCAGTATCTGTTCCCTAGATTATCTACGGCTTCACCTAGGGGTTCGCCCTTCGGGGTCACTAGGGTTCCGTAGACCGCGTACCTTCGAATACGAAGTTCACACATGATGATGTGTGAGAACACATTTTCAGAACAAAATTCCTTCTTCAACATTTTAATTTTTATATGAAATAAATATCAATTTATCCATAAATTTTGCTTTAATTCAAATATTTTTGAAACAAATATAAAGAAGGGTTAAGTCGACCCCAATCTCTTTTTACGAAAAGACATTTTCAGAGAATGTTCCGAACCATTTGATTCGTTTTCATCTTGTAAATAAATTTAACTTTTAATTTAATTTTATTAATTTTATAAATAATGCTTTTATTTATTTTATGTTTTATTCCAATGAAGTTATGAAGTTATAATTCCTTTCGTTAAAAATTTTGCATAATTTATCTTTTTCACCCTTTATAGAATCTCAAATGCTGATGAAGACTGTACGGAAAAGACAGGGAAAACATTAGTTCTTAGATGTGGTATACATACAAAAGATTTTCAAGATAAAATGATGAAACTCTTTCGACCTATTATTCAAAAGTACTATCCCAATTGCTCGGTTGAGAGTAAAGGTAATGATGAAAGCAAACTTATTGATGAAAGCAAACGTATTGTTAAGAGAGACAATAATTCAACAAAGAAGTTTACTTCGGCCCCTGAGATCATTTTTATTTTCACTGCAGTTATTATATTTCTTAATTTCTGAGGAAACCTATAGCCGTGGACTGATTAAGGAAAGAATTTCTTTAATTAGAAAGTAGTTTGTTAGTTAATGTAACAGCTGAGGTACTACAGCTGAATCGCTAGGACTATTCAATTAAGTTAATCTGTATAGGTTAAAAAGTGAATTTAATAAAACAAAATATTCTAGATTACATTTGTTTTATAAAATGAAGCTAAATATATTTTTTAATTTTTCGTACTGGGTAACTCATTTTACAAGCCTACTAGTAATCACTGAATAAATTGGCAATAAGTAATTATCGGGAATCTGATCATGACAGTTAGAAACATTATAATTTAGTTTCAATACTAATGACTAATTTCTTAAAGTTTTTGTATTCAATACAATAGCCTTTCTTTTCATAGAACCCATTAGAAAATTGTAATAGCAATGTACAGTAATCAGTATTTTTACTAAAACGAAATGATTACTCAAATAATCATCTATTCTCCTTCATTTTTATCGAGTGGTAGTAAAGTGGTATTTATATTAGCAAATGTATTAGTGAATATAATATCTATTTTGTATTATATTACAGTATATCGTCAAAAGGACTCCTAAAAGCAGTTACAAAAGTAATGGTTTTTAACGATCAAATGTAACAATTAAAACATAAAACATCAAATTTACTGATTATGTCAAAACAAATTATTCTAGCTTTATTAAGTATAAAAATATAGATTAATTAAAATTTATTAAATTATTTCTCTGGTTGTAATTTTTTTGTGAAGTTAGAATGAAATTCAGTGAAATCAATGTACGAAATTGTAATAACAATGTACAGTAATCATTGTTTTTACTAAAACTAAGCATCCTTGATCACTCAAATGATCATCTATTCTCCTTCATTTTTATCTAGTGATAGTAAGGATCTATTTATATTAGTCAATGTATAAGTCAATATAATACCTATTTTGTATTATGTTACAGTATATCATGAAAGGGACTCCAGAAAACTGTTTGAAAAGCATTGATTTTTAACGATCAAATGTTATAATTACAACATGAAACATCAAATTTATTGATTATCTCAAAACAAATTTATGAAGCATTATTAAATACAAAAATATAGATTAATTAAAATTTATTCAATTATTTCTTTGATTGTAATTCTTTTGTGTAGTTATAATGAAATTCAGTGAAATTAGGAAATCAATGAATACATCTTTTACCCTTCGGAGAAATTATCATAAATAATGGACTGATTCATGAACATGAATTTCTGTCTTTTTAATAAAATTAGCGATTAGATTCGAAAATATATCGATCATCTCGCTAAGAAACAAAAAATACTGAACGGGAAATTTCGAAACATTTCCATTTATCAAAGAACCATCAAGTCAGATCATCAGAGAAAGCTGTCATTTATATGAAGAAAATAATACCAAAGGATAAAAAGGAAGAATGGAATGAAACGTTCTTAGAATAAATAAAAAAAAAAAAATTTTCTTTCAGACTTGAACTGTCAAACAAAAAAATATTTATTATTTTTTTCGGTTGTAATAAATATTTATGACGCAACAAAAACTTATAAATATTTTTAGATACAAATTATTAAATTGACAAACAAAATACAGTCGATCAATGCTATACATAAAAGATAGAACTCAGAAATCGGCAATGGCGAATATAGTTGCATCAGCTTCTGATAACATTTTATTAATGCTCGACATTGTTATCAAACTAATTTATACAAGAAGAACTTTTAAATGCTCGATGGAATTATCCGGAATTTACCTTTAGAAATTACAATATTTCACAACTGACACATTAAAGGATATCATAGGATAACAGACCTGTTCGATGAGAGTGTTACCTCTTCTCAATTTCGAACAAAGCCCCTTTTAGGTGCGATAAATCAAGGCAATGTGTATCTTTATATACATAGAAGATTGCACAACTTTATCGAAAAGGCGTTTCAGAATTGAAATTCACTTCCAAACTTTATATTTGACAAACATACACAATTTTAATTTCCTTTAATCGCATTTTATAGCCGGGAGATAAACAACTTTTCATAAACAAATTATTTTCAAGATATTGTTACCGGTGCTTTGGTCCGACTTCCCTCCTAAGGAGTAGACTCGCCCGACCCGGCTTCCCTATAGAGAGTTGACTTGTCCAGAAGCGAGAGTGAGGCTGGAAACGGTCTTAAATAGCGATGCCGAGACGGTCTTGACAACTAGTTCACGTATTGTCCTCCAGTCAGGAGAAGTAGAGAAGAATTAATTTTGTGGCCGAGAGCCAAGAGTGGACTCCAATCAGGAGAAGTGAAACAGAGTGCAGTTGTGGCTGAGAGCTACGAGTTGTCTTCAGCCAGGAGAATCGAGCAGCAGATGGTTACTGTGGAGGAGCCCAAAGAAGAAGCGGCAGATCAGTCCAGTTCCTTACACGCCCGGAGCCCTTAGAAGAAATCAGTCAGTGGTAACCAGCGTTCCAGTAGAAGTCGCACCGGTTCCCGAGAGAAGCAAGAACATCTCCGGTCCAGTCTGGACGTAACCGAGAATGGGAGAAAACAACCGTGCCAGTCGCACTTACTCCTGAGAGAACTAAGAGTATTCCCGGTCTCGCCAGGACTTCTTCAGAGAGGACAGCCGTGGTCACCATAGAGTGACTGTTTAAATCTTTTAGTTTGTACATAACAAACTACCACTCCCGTTAAGATAGGAGTAATAGCGGAAAATAAAAATTCTCAGTATCCAATTGCAGCTATAATACTGGAGTGGGCTAGATCATCTGTCCCATTTCGCAAAGAACCACTAAGCTACTGTACATTTTGGCAGACGATTGTAGCATTTTTGGACTCAAGAACTTTCACCAAATAGGCAGCAATATCATCGATGATAAAACCTACTTCCTATGATATCACCCACATTTGTTGCGATGTATTTGATTTAAAACATAATTTTCTAATAAATGTTAAAAAGAAATTCAAATTCTGATCAATCCAATCCTTAGCAAGTTTCATTTTCGGAATAATCTCTCAGTGCTATATGATAATATGGAGATACATCTGCTTGCGAACAACATTAAAAATGCTTCTGATATTTAGTACAGCATTCTTACACAATGCAGTGGAATACTGTCAAAGAATAATAGTAATAACATTGATAGATGATGCTTAAGAGACTGAATTGTGATGAGCAGATAATGTGATAAATCAAGATGTTTATAATAAAATTTGTAAAAAAAGATCTAGAGACGTCTCATAATGCAAAACGGCTGCAGAATTCTAAAGAGTCTACCAGAATTATTAAACTTACACTAAACTGAGCTAAGACATCATTAAATGAATAAAAATGATAAATAGTGACGAACAAACAAGAAAAGAAAATACAAAAATATTAACACTCGAATGCAGCGGACGTGCAAAATAAAACATTTCCGGACATACTCACACATTTCGTTTTTTTAATATAGATTAGGCTGATTACAACAATGGGAACACGGATGTGCATATAATAATACACAGCTAAAAGTTATACAATTATTCTTTTATATGCACAAAAATTATGAAATCAAAAGATATCTAAAATTTCCTGAACAAGTTTTCATGCAAAATAGGTTTTCATTACCTTCCAATTATTAAATAAAACATCGAACAAATTATCTTCAGCTGACAAATATAATGTTATGAATTCATTGCTTTATAAGCAAATTTTTTTAATATAGATTAGGCTGATTACAACAATGGGAACACGGATGTGCATAGAATAATACACAGCTAAAAGTTATACAATTATTCTTCTATATACACAAAAATTATGAAATCAAAAGATAACTAAAATTTCCTGAACAAGTTTTCATGAAAAATAGGTTTTCATTATCTTACACTTATTGGATAAAACATCGAATAAATTTTCTTATACCACAAGATATAATGACGAAATTCAGCTTACATATTGAAATGAATTAAATAGGGTATTTCTTTCTTAGGAGAAAATAAAGAGTTCAAGGTGGTCATAATTAAAGTTGACCTATCCTGCAGCTGCAACCAATAGTCGGAGACACTAAACGAGAAACACCTTTGAATAGTATGATTCAATGGATGCTCAACGATTAACTCAACAAAGGATGCTCAGCACAACTCCCATTTTGTTAGAATTGCCATTTTTGGTTTCATATCTTGATTCAATATTTTACTGGAGTTGTTTATGGACTGAAATGTGAAACTGGAGATAAGAAATGCAGATATTTTGGAGAAACCAAACATGAGCTGAAGACCTGTATCAGAGATCACGGTAACGCTATCCGCACTAACATCACCATATTACGGGACATAAAATTTATTTGATGATCTTACAGTGTACGGTATTGAAAAAGATATTTACCTAAGAAAATTTCTAGAATCGTTATTGATAAAATCCGAATACTGTTATAACACTGATGTATCTGTAATTAACGCACTACAATGTAATCTGTAGCATCAAAATATTTTATAATCATGCTGATTGTTACTTATTCACTATGTATGCATTTTAGTAATAATGACACTATTATTGGAACCTAAATATTTATATTTGGTCATCTTCCATTACATATATTGTTATCCATAATCCTTATGTATTATTTCTCAAAGGTATTTTTGTGTCGGTACGGCATATTTCCCTTAATACTTTATCAAAATCAATGATTGAGACATCATTTTGAAGATTACGTTTCCCGCTAATGACGAAGAATAAATAATTTGTTTAAAATTAATGTTTTCATTAAAAAAAAACTTTATTTTATAAACCTTTTTATAAAAATGTAGAAGGCGCCATCTATTGACAATCTGTTCATTTATTTATTTCCAAATTACCATTATGTGACTGATCAAGATACCATGAAAATTATTCGCACGGGTCAACCTTTTTATAAAAATGGAGAAGGCGCCATCTATTGACAGTGTGTTAACGAACATGCATGACAGCTATTGGATTTGTTTAATATTTCTCAAAGGTGGTTTTTTGTTGCGAATTATTCGCACGGGTCAACTAGTTTGTATAAATTTTGTAAGGCTAATGTTTTCGTTGGATAAAGAACGTTTCATAAAGAAGCTGAGAAAGCTTCGAAACATGTCATGTATGTGTAGTTATGTTAATAATGAGAAACCGCAGCGCTGGCTACTACGAAAGTGGTAAATCATTTTTTTTTTATTTTAACAATATTATAATATTATTTTAACAAATAATGACAAACTGCCGACTATGCCAAGAAAAACTTAAAACTGTTTCGCATTTAATCTGTAAATGCAGCAAAATCGCACAAACGGACTATAAAAGCAGACATGATAGGGTCGGCAGATTAATACACTGGGCATTATGCCAAAATTATGACTTGCCAGCATCTAAAAATTCATGGGAACATGAAGTTGAAAAAGGTTTAGAAAGTGAGGACGTCAAAATCTTGTGGGATTTTAGAATACAAACTGATAAGACACCTGGATCATAATATGCCAGATATAACAGTATTAACAAATAGAACCAATTTCATATTTGATATTGCAATCCCTGGAGATGTAAAAATTTTACATAAAGAACAGGAAAAAAATTACAAAATACAGCAATTTGGCAATTGAAACAACACGGCTTTGGATGAAACACACGACAGTGATCCTCATCATCATTGGGGCACTTGGAACAAGCTCAAAAAATTTTACCAAATTTTTGAACCGATTGCAGTTGTCTAAAATAACAACAGGAGAACTATAGAAAACAGCCCTGCTTGGAACATCATACATATTGCGCAGATATCTGGTGGATACTTAGGTTTCTGGCTGAAACTTGTATCAACTAAAGGCTCCAGTCACCGAATTCGACTGTGTTTCAAAATGTGTCTAATAATAATAATAATAATAATAATAATCGAAGTTTCAATGGAAAGACTTTATCACTGGAGAAATATTGGTGGAAGAAGCTTATTAAGTGTTACAATGATGTGTCACCAACAGGAGAAAAGGTTGCGGGAATATTTTATGTCCAGTTCCGTCCATCAAGTTATATGTGAACAAGATCAGAATTACACTCCACTGCCACTGTTCGCACAAGAGCCTATGAAAAATACAGCTTGAAAACTAAGATCTGTAATATGCCAACAGAATATTGAGTCCATCCAACATATTTCTGGAGTATGACCCAAAGGACTATTTACATTTCGCTCCAAAGGACTATTTACATCGTCATAACGACGTGGCCAGAGTCGTCCATCAGGCCTTGGCCAAAGAATATCGCCTTATAGAGAAGGAAACACTTTACTATAAATAAAAACATGTACAAGTGCTGAGCAACGAAACCGGAAAGCAATTCTGTGGGACAAAGCTATTGTCACCGATCGGACAGTAGAAGCCAACAGGCCAGATATAGTTTTATTCAATAAAGAAGCTCAATCTGCTACAATTATTGATATTTCTGTGCAGTTGGATGATCACGTTACATCTACCATTGCAAAAAAAAGAGGAAATACCAGGCACTTGCAGTCGAACTGCAAGACATGTATCAACTGCAAAGTGTGTCTGCGGTCCCAGTGATAAAATCCGCCAATGGACTTGTAAATAAATAATGGAAATCACTGAAATCCAGCCTCGGCTTTCAGGAGTGGCACTTGCGAATAATGCAGAAGGCAGCCATTCTTGGAACAGCCAACATCATCAGAAAAACCCTGATCCTTCAATGACTAATCAAAAAATTTAACTTGTATAATTACCTTGATATTTAAGAATCCTGAGATTATGTTTATCAATATCCATTAATAATAATAATAATAATATCAATAATAACAATAATAATAATAAATATTAAATAACAGTGACCTCTCAAAAGCAAGAAAGGCAAGAAATTAATTGGGGTGC
>JAFIDM010013912.1:50100-64899 GCA_023159025.1 Thereuonema tuberculata
AAGATATGTACGTCTTTTGTAGTGAAAAGATAAAGGGGATTACTACTACTTGTCAAAAAGAATAAAATCTGTACATAGAAAGCCTGAAAGACGGATTTGATAATTGCCTGAGAATTCCAGGGACTCGAGTTTCACAAATTTCACAGTATTGTAAGTGATTTTGTTGAGTGTATCTATGATGGACAGTGGTTGATCACAGAAATCTCGGACATCAGTTTAAAAAGCAAGGATGTTTATATATTGTTCTATTACCCAGCAGGCCCAAGAACCTCCTTCAAAATGTCAGCTGCTGACAGAGTGTGGGTTCAGATTGAAAATGTTCTCCGAAAATCTCTGCTTTGTAACTAATAATAAGACGACGCTCACATATGATTTCCGAGTTGTCTGAAGAATTATCTCAATCGTTTAAGCAATGCATATCTTAAAACAATTGATTGTTCATAAGTTAATGGGCTTTTTAAAAAAAAACATTTACTGTAACTATTAAAAATGTAACAAATGTATGATGGTTTATAAACATTGAATTGTAAAAGTAGTGTTGTAATAAGCCCAGCGTTAATTTGTCAATTTTTCAATAAGTTCCCCCTACTGTAATTTTGTTCTCCATGGAACAATCAAACTTTTTTTAAAGGTACCTCTCACAAAATACTCTTTTTTCTGTAAATATCAATTTTTATTGAGTCTCCACCAGAGATATTTGGTTCAAACTTTCAAAGAAAACAATGAAAAACCAGCATTTTGAAAGAGCTGTAACTAAACGAGGAAGCCAGTAACATAGCTGAAATATTTTTTGCTAAATCTTTGACTGTATATCTTTCCTCTAAAAAAAATGTAAGCTTCTGCTACTTCATTCCTTCCTTCTAAAAAAACCCTTTAACTTTAATGTTTGTTCAAAAGCAAATATTCGATTTGGCTCTAAATTTCAGGCATTTGCATTAGAGATATGGTACAAATGTACAGTCAGTGAAATATAGCTTGAAATATACTGAAAATAATGCTTTTTACAACAGCTTTCTATCGTTTTTTTTAGCTGAGTAATCAAATTTGCCGCAAATGTCTGCAAAGGCTAAAAATGTCGGAAGTAAGAAAACAAAAATGGACATCATCGTTTGATTATTTGACTTAATCGAAGTTCTACCTTCGGCCACAAAAATAAAAAATCATTTATAGAGATACACTGTATGGCGAAATGTATCGGACACCCCAGGGGCAGGACGAGGCGGCTCCCGAGGAACGTGTTTATTTGATGTCAGCCCTTCTTTTGCATCGCTGACACTCTGTACACGGCTTGGAAGACTTTCCACAAGGTTTTGATAGGTGGTCGCAGGAACTGACTTCCAGGCTTCCATGACAACTCCAGTGAGTCCAGTCACGGAAGGTGGGTGTCATGGGTGGGCACATAATTTATTTCGTTCCACAGATGTAGGTTCCGATTATCACGCCACGTTCCAAGTCACTGAGCTCGCCTGACTTACTCATTTTATCGGGAACGCAGAATTATGATTGCTTAAGCCCCCAAGGAAAGCTTTTATAACGTCCGATGACGCATCAAACCTCATGACCTGCCCGATCCACTTCGTCGGAAGGGTGTCCGGATACTTTTGGCCGTATAGTGTATTTCTAAATAAGGGAATTCCTTTGGATTTTTTGAATTTATTTCTAAGTTATTATTTTGTCTATTATTATTAAAGTCCGCTGACATAGGTCACCACTGTGACCCCTTGAACAGCTCAACACATTCAGTTCAATTCATTGAGAATCACAGCATTTATTTTAGCACACCCAGCACCATGAAAAAACTGGCTATAGTGGAAAGCTTTAGCTATATTGTAGTGTCATGTCTTGGGAATGCTTCCCCGAAACACTGCAGTCATTCTTTCCTCAAAGCTGGGCATAATGATAAAATGTGGTCCGCGGTTTCCGGGGCAGTCAGTCTATATGAGATATTTTCAATGGTCAGAAGATGTGCCATATGTGCCCTAGAAAGGTCCGTGGCCAGTCAAAATAGAGCAGACGAACCCTATTTCAGGCATTCTTTCCTGCAAGAGATACACTCCATAAGTAGGTGTTGGATCTCTTATGTATTTCTTCAATCCCTGAGTGCTTCAAACCTTTGATGTTCCTCCAGTGCATTATGAAGTATTCTTGAAGCTGCTCTTCAAGGGTTCGCTTAATAACCCCAGGGCTTAGAGGCAAAACTGGCTCATCAATTATAGGAATTTGTGAAGAGTCTCTCCTAGCGAGCTTGTCTGCTTCCTGATTGCCTCTGTGACCTCTGTGTCCCGGCACCCATAGCAGTATGACCTCTACGTTACTTGGAGAATTTAACACTTCTCTGCATTCCAGAATCAAGGCAGACGTTATTGTTGAGCTAAGTAGTGCCTTTACCGCTGTTTGACTGTCAGAGCAAATGAAAACTCGGCATCTGCTTGGTAGTTGTTGACAAGTGTAAACCTCCGCATGGAAGACAGAGGCCGAAGCATCGATATTTCTTTTGTGAGCCTAAGGAGTGAACACCAGCTCCAGCCTGACCTTCTCTCAGGGAGCCATCCGTATATATTATTGTATCTGTCTCTTATAAAAGTGGGCATTCCTCCTTCCCAATCTCCCTTAAGAGGTATTCTGTAATTAAAACAATTGTCTGGATTGGTTATTGGAGTGATCTTATCCTGAGGCATTTCGCCGAGATTCCCGAAAGTCCAATCAAATGGGCCAAACCTTACATTAGTGTTTTTTATTCTCCCGCAAGCTAACTGTGCTTGATTTTGAATGTATAGATGTAACGGAGGTAAATGAAGTAGTACTTGTAGTGCAACCGTGGATGTACTTCTCACCGCACCACTGGCTCCAACGCAGATCAGCCTTTGCAGCTTCTGCAGATCGGCCGTCCTAAAGTAAAAGGAAGTAACTGGAAATTTTCTGATTTTTCGTTTTCTGCAATTTCTACGTAAGGAAGTATGTACACATCTTCCAAAGCAATTTGGTAATGATCTGCTGTTAAGTATGGTCCCTATTTTGATGATCAAAGGTACCAACTAACTCACAATATGCTTATATCTACGGTCAAAGGCAGTAAATAATCAGTTTCCAAATTGTTAGTTGCTTCCTTTTACCTTAGGAGGCCGAGATGTTTCTGCTCTGTTATAAGTTGTGTAAGACTACACCATACAACGCAGCCATTATTTAAAAAAGGACGCACAACCACAATATACAACCACCTCGAAACTCTTGTTTGCAATCCCCACATAGAACCAAACCGTCATCGCATTACAAACATAATGTTGAATGCTTGTTGTATTACTTTTTGCAAATGAGATTTCCATGTGAGGTTGGTGTCAAATGTTATTCCGAGATATTTAATAGGATCCGATAAACGTACAATGTGATCACCCAAGTAAGGGGAGGAATGGACCCAACCCTTTTTCTCGTAAACAGGACTATTTCAGTTTTCATTGAATTAATGTGGAGGCAGTAATCACAACACCAGTTCATGACTTTTTGGAGAGCCAGCTCCATAAGTGCAATTAAAACATTGATTGCAATCCTTGTAATTAACTGGTTGATCCATGACCAGGCACCATAACAAGGGCGAAATCCCTCTTCCCGGGGGGCAGCCCCTATTGGCTAACACTTAAGTCTTGTAATGCTCTCGATTTGAGAATACAATACTATTTTTTAAGACAAATGTTAACCATTTACTAATAAATCTTGAGAATCTTCCTTCGAGAGCGCTCACCATTGAATCAAATGGCACATTGTTAAACGTCCCTCCTATATTCATGTAGGCTACTCATATCCAGATCATTTCTTCATTTTTGATGGAATGCGGTGATGTTTCAGTAGATTTGCTCTTTGATATACATGTTGCGTCGGGTGAAGGAGACGCGTCTTTATCCCTCATGTACCCGTCTACCAATCTCTGCAGAGTCTTAAGGAGAAATGAGCTTAAAGTGTTAGGTCTATATGCTTTTGGAGACGGATAGTCAGTCTTCCCAGCTTTCGGTATAGCCTAAAGATAACTTCTACTTTTCGGTACATAACGAATATGTACCGGAATATTTGGCGCAATAGTGGAGACAATACTGTAGCATTGCTGGAATAATTCCGATAGGTCCCGCTGACTTGAACTTCTTAAATTTAAAAATAGAGTTCGCAGCTTAGTTTCCGTCACAATCCTAAGCTCATGCGCTTCAGCCTCATCTTTTATTTCTTCGGCGCCAGGTAAATGAGTGCTTATTAACAGACTTCTTCGTCATTGCCTGTAAATATTGGCCATTGGGTTTTAAGACAGCACAATTGCCTACTTTAGACAGCACAATTCCCTGCATACATTTTTGAAGCCTAGTAGCTTCCGGTAAACATTCTATTCTAGTAGTGAAATTTCGAAAAGAGACTTTTTCGAGCTGTATCAATGTCTTTCTTATACAAATTTCTAGCTTTTTTTATACGCCTCGATATTAGTTGTATTTTTTGATTGATTTTTGCGATTATATAAATGGTTGACTGCAGCCTTCTTGCGGTCAAGACTTGGGCTTCACCAGATTGGTCTTTGAGCTGCATTTAACAAAAGTCGGTTTGTACTAGCTTGGTATGACTCCATAATTGCTGAAGTGATTAGGTTAGTTCTATACTCTAGTTCTTCTATAGTGGTTGGGACATCGAGGGGATCAGCGATAAATTTTGCTCCCGTTCTTCTTTGTAGATAATCCAGTCGGACTTCCTTGGTTAGTGACTCTGATTTTATGCTCGGACCTCAATCCATTTTCTGTAGTAAACAAAATGTGTTTATGATCAGACAGAGAATCTTCCTCGGAGACTCTCCACTTACTAATTTTTTGAGACTATTGTCAGATCTAGCACTTCGCCCCTGCTAGCATTTTCAAATGTAGGTTTACTATCTCCATTCGCAATATATAGATTGTTGGGAATATATAGATGGGGGAATTAGGCCGATGCCATTACTGCAAGATTACCATTGCTCCTAGTGATTGTGGTAATTATGTCTAATTAACAATTGTTACTTTATGTAGAAAATGAGATTCATTTGAAATTTTATAATTACTTGAAATTCGAAAGCCTGATAGAAGATGAACTCAGAGATAGCGTGGAAGATTCCTAAAGTGTTAGATGAAACGAAAAAAGAAATCGTTTTGTCTAATAGAAATTACAGTTTTAATTATTACCAATCAATTTTGGCGTTATTTGATCAAATGGGAATTCTTTTATAATATCATACTTAAAGTAAAAAAATAAAATAAAGTAAAGAACTAAAAGTGAAAAAAAAGATAGTTGAATCGAAAGTAAGGTTTACTGAGAAAAAATAGGAAAATTGAATTGTAATTTTCAACATTAATCAAAATGATAAACTATATTTTTTTAATCGGATTTTTTTTTCAGGATTCTTAGTTTGCTGTTATAGTTTGGTATGAAAAATGAATCCCTTACTTTTTCTTGTGGCAATTTCAGTATGTTTCACAGGTGATTTGGGTAAGTTGAACCTTTCATCGTTGTTTTGTAACATTAATTAATTTTAAAAAGTTTTAAATTTGTTGAAGGGATGACGAGAGAATTGTAAGAATACTTCAGATTGAATTCTTCTTCCGTATAAACTATGCTAGTTTTTAGCTTCTCAATAATGAAATGTAAAATTGTACTAAATATTTAAGATGGCTCTAAAAACAGAATGTTGAAATAGGAAACCCAGAATAGTTTTCTGAAAAAAAGGGAGCATCGTTTATAGGATGCTAGTAAATACCCGTGCTTCCATCCTGTTACAAAAAAAGAGTTATTATGATGTGTTGACGAAGAAATTGTAATGATGAGATGACTTTCAAACTTTTTCAGTTGTAAAAAAGTCCTCTTGTAGTTAAAATTAATGCTATATTCCTATTTTTTAACTCGATAAGACGTAGACATGGAATTAATATCGAGTTGGGAGAATCTAAGACTCCCATCTCTTTCTGCTATTCTCCACACCCATATCACTTTAAACATTCCTCTGTTTGTATAAAAGAAACGTGATGATTACAAATCAATGTTTTATTCTGATTTTTTTAACCTGACAAGTTAAGTACCCTGACAAACCTGACAAACCACGGTAAAAAAATTTGTCCTTCCTATCCACTCTTTAAACCCTTTAGAATGTGAATTTCAAATTTCGATACATTTGACAAAAATCACTCATTTGAATTTTAGCTTTTCCAACTGAAATTGTTTCAGGAAATTACTTACTTTCAAGAAATTTTGCCCAGCCCCTCACCATTCCATTCCCGTTTACATAATTTAGGACCCGAAAATGGAAAATTCATTGAATAAGGATGTTTTCAATAATGACAAAGAACGTTGATAACAAATTTCATGTTTCTAACTAAGCCGTGGTCAGAGATATGTATAGCCTTCAAGAAAGTTTGCCCCCTTCTCCCTTGTTTACATCTCTGGATTCTGGATATTCTGGATTCGAGTTTTCGTTGTAGTGAAATTAAGAACATTTAATTAAACAAAAAAAGTTAAGAATGTTATTTATTCAAAAGTAATAAAAACAAGAAAATTATTTATCATAAGCAGGAAAGTAAAGTAAAAAAAAAAAGAAATGAAGAACAACAACAACAACAAATATTGTCTTTGATCGATGTAACCCTGAGAAAATAAACAGGCTACAATTGAAACCTGGACACATTTCCCAATGGCGGTTGTGTTGGGCGAATTCATTTTTGTCTGGTTATTATGAGAGAATCCAATTTTAAAAAACCAAGTTAAAAACAGGGAAGAAAGGAAATACAAAAAAAAAAAAGTTTTTTTCACCAAGCGGATTTGAACCCGATAAGCATACCTCTACTTGAAAATTATAAAAAATAAATTAGGGAGAGTGGGCGAGAGGGGGTGCCCAAGTTTCAATTGTAGCCTGCGGGTCCTAAAGAGTAATTCATCATGTTTGGTCCAGATCGGTCATTGGACCTTTGAGTGTATAAGGAGCAAACAAACAAAAAAAACACAAACCAACAAAGTCCTCCTCTTTTGTAATAGATGAATGACTCCACATCCATCCTTAAGTATTTAAAAATGTTTATTTAAATACTATAGCAACTTTTCGGGAACAAATATTAACGTTATTCCCTTCCTCAAGCATATTTGGAATTAACACAACAAACAATAACGGAAAACAGAAAGAACATTATAAATTCAATTTAAACATTTATTGAATAATAGAATTGTTGGAACAATGGTTTGTTTATTTAACATTCTCATATTATTAAAATCATAAAATCCTCTTCTATCTATATAGTAGATTATTTAAATAAAAGAATTGAATATTCAGTTACTTTAAAATTGTAATTAGAATAGTTTACACTTTTATACTAATCTTTGTGAATTGTATCAACTTGTTGGTGTAGGACACTCCATTTCAGGATTAAAATAACCGCCTCCATGCCCTTGAAGTTACCAGCTTTTGTTTTTAGGTAAAGCACAATTTCTTGGGTTAACTCAGTGTTTCTCAACCTTTTAGTACTTGCGACCCAATTTTCAATGACAATTATCATCGCGCCCCCCGAAAAAAAAAAAACAACCTCCAAACCTATCTGTTCAACCAAAAAAAAAGAAAAAAACCCTCCAAACCTATCTGTTTAACAGATCTCGATATGCTCGCGCCCCCCCTTTAGTTTTATCGCGCCCCCCTAAGGGGGCGCGCCCCACAGGTTGAGAAACACTGGGTTAACTGTTTGAGTGAAAATAGATATTCACCATCTTTCAAAAATTGATATAAATTCTTTATAAATTTTTGTTTACTAGGGTTATCAACTTCTCTAGTACTGCGTTAAGTGTACTATTTAAATTTTTCAGTGCGCTGTACTTCTCCGACTTTCAATGGATCATTAACATAGCATTCTATCTTTACAAATCGTTTTTATTTGAGTGGCGGACTTTTTAGCAGTTACTAAAACAAATAAAAAAACTGCTTTTTTCATAGATTCTAAGGCCGCCATCCAGGCACTTGCTTGTAATCATCGTACTGATTGCGATATAACTATTAGATGTCGAAAAAAATTGAATTCACTGCAAGAGTTAGGCTGCACAATAATATTACAATGGATCCCAAGTCATGTGGGTATACAGGGTAATGATCGAGCGGACGAACTAGCCAAATTGGGAACATTTCTCCCTCAACCTGTAGCAGTACCATCCCTATCTTCATTCAAGACCAGAGTAAATTTTGTGGTACATAGATTCTATGATATGGAAAATAGAAGAGCTGCTGATGGAAAAAAATGGGAACAACTAATTTCTTCTGGTCCCATTAGTAGAAATCTTCCCAGACCTATTTCAGTGGCAGCCTTCCGTTGTATTACTGGCCATGACTATCTGGCGTCTCACCTATTTAAAATAGGCGTTTTAACTACTGATAAATGTTTATTTTGTGAACAACCTTCTATGAATGCGGAGCACTTGTTTAGTTGCAAAGAATTAGAAGATTCACGAAATTCTACGACAGAAACTGGTATCTATCTTCTGGCTCATCTTTACTGGTCAGCGCGGCGCTTAATGGCAGAAATGCCAAGAGCTGGCGTTGGCTAATCAATCAATCAATCAATCGTTTTTATTTGAAAAAATAAATACAAACACGGCAGGAGCCTACGATTATCTAAGTGGCGATCCTGCACAATTAAAAATCTTTAAATTTAAGATTGGCAACAAAAATACTTGAGCTTTGAAGTGTGGAAAAATAGAATGTTTTGAAACAAATGTTTGAATAATAAATTTTGTATTATTTTTCAGCTCAGGATCTGGTTAGCGATTTTGAAAACCTAATAAAGAACTTAATTGTAAGCGGCTCTTGTGGATTTCTCCGGAATGAGTTTATGATTGGAAGAGTCATCAAATGCATAATGCAACATACAGATTTCGAAATCATCCATTCATTTGATTCTGATTACGAGGAAATTGTGGACATCTATTGCATGTAAGCTTTGTTTTTATTCTTCAAATTGATTAAATGGTTTATGGACTCAATAAAATATATTTCTGGAAATATCAATCACTAATTAAGGTTAAGAAAATAATTAAAGTTTAAAGTGTTCCACTAAAGGCCTATATGGCCGTTGAAGTAGCGAAAGGTAAGGCTCCCGGCTCTCCGTGACCAACGGGACTAAGTTCAGGCCGCATGATCATCCCGACGTTCGCTTGCCTTTAACTTGGTATAGAAATCCAGTACCCAATCTGCAGAGAGCAAGGTAGACCCTAGGACCCGTTTAGATGAGAATAAAGCGTAGAAAAATCCCCGGCCCATCCGCGGCTCCATATCGATCCCGTAACATATAAAACCGCAGCCAACTCCCTTACCACCCAGCAACAGGCCAAAATAAACAGTGTTATTAAAAAGTTTTAGCGATATATAAGTTATATATTTTCAATGAATGCATTCTAGAAATAGCAGATGATCGTTCCTTTCACATTTACAAATAGACTTCTATCTAGAGCGAATTTTAAAATGCTATTTTAATAATAAAAATAGTATGATACTGAATTTCAGTTTTCTTTGAAATCTCAATTTATAAATGAAAATTCAAGTAAATATATGTAAACCTACTTGTTTTTGAATGATTGCCAATTGTTCAGATTAGTTGTCCTCAATCGAATCAAGTTAAAAAAAAAACTAAACATTATAACTGGAAAATACGTCAATATTTTACACTTAGCATGTTGTTTAGTGTTTCGAAAGATATTTTGGGATTTCATTTTTATTTGGAGAAATTTAATGTATTAGCGTCGGCTTTAACATAAATAAATCAAACCCAATGTAAAGAGAACATACTATTTGTCAATTGATGTAACTCTTTCAATGCGTTTTCTAATTCCTTGAAGTTTAACGATTTCTCAATTAGATTTCTCTTCCATATTTAAAAAACAATAGATTATTTGAAAAATCTTCCCGAGTGTTTTACTGTCGAACAATGTCTAGTGTTAAGGAAAAAAATGTCTCATATAAAAACAATATGTGAATACTCGATGGAGACACAGTCTCTACACGCATTATACTCAATCAAGAGTTTCAGCGGCTGACGGACTTAAGGTCCTACTATGAGGTTACAGGTGGTTACTGGGACGAAACCACCAACCCCGGAAAGAGAGAGGAGGAGAGACAGTGGTGAAGGACTGTTCACGAGGGGTTAGAGTTACCTACGGACAACGACACACAAAAAACACATGAATACTTACCCGACATACACAGAGGACATCACACACACAAAACACAGATTCCCTTGTGGTGGCTGCCGCGGAGCCACAGAGGGTTGGGCAAACCTCTGAAAACTTACGAGAAAAGGTGTCTTTTTGGGAGACAATGGAAGCTGGGCACTTCCATTCAAGACCGTATTGACCGCACGTATCCGACTTCTATTAGAGGAGGAGGCGGTCGGCCGTCCTTCAATGATCACGTCCAAGTGGCCAAGAAGCCGGGCAGCTAGGACGGTAGAGCCAAACCGTCTAAGGTCATAGCAGTGGCATCGAGAAAGTTCGCGAGGTGAGAATCTCGCTCTGTGATCCCTTCGGCTGGATGCCGAATTAGCCGCATTCAAGTAAAGAAAGCCTCTCGGGCTCCGGAGGGGGGACAGAAGACGACTGGGCAGTCCTTATTGAGAGAAAGACATCTGTTTCCTCTGTTACCGAGCCTCTGGGGCTCAGTTGCCGTCAATTCCATGTCCGATATTAGTCAATCTACATCGTGAAACCGCTTTTAAGGGAGAGGTATTTAGAGCCTGGATGGCCAGGGATTCAGGGTGCTTCTGGACCAATGCAATTTTTCGTGTTTTAGCCGGCTGTTACCATCTATAATTGAGACTACTGAAGTATGTACATAATGTAACCGACTACATATATATCATCATAAACAACATTTTTTTTTATTTGGTATTGTTACAATCAATCTATCATAATTACGTTTCATCTAAATGAACTTACATCTTCTAACAATCATTTTCCGCGATTATATTCAAAGTTTCAAAATTATTATTTTAGATTTTTAAAAATTTAGTTCTGTATATTTGCTTCTATTCTTCGTTTTTCTTTAATTTAAGTAATAGTTGAAATTCAGTAGATTTCTATTGTATCAGAACACTGTAATACTAGAAGTCTTTATGTAGATATTCCGTCCAAGAATAGAGAGTATTCAACAAATTAAAACAAAAAATCGTTTCTCTAGAAATGTAATAGTGCTTTTACCAGCGTACCATAAAGTCTGCAAGTTTAAGTAAAAACTCGTGAAGCATATTGGATTGATAATTTCTTGTTTTTTAATTTTCAAAACATTCAATATTTAATTAAATTAAAATAAAAAACAATTAGTGTGTTTGGCTTTTACGAGGTAATACTCTGGCTTTTCAATTCAAAATGTCTTGATAAAAGCTTCAAAATGATACAAAATTCGTAAAATAATATTTATATGCAAAATTTTAATTATTAGCATAATAGTTAAAATTTTTAGAAAAAAAAAAAACAAAATTGTTTTTCTTATTTTTTTTTTTTTTTTATGGGTTTTGAAGTAAAGTTAAAAAAATGTTTTCATTAACAACTTTTTGAACATCCTTCAAATTCATTTGATCTTCGTCATATCCCAAAAAAATCATGAAGCTTATTTTTGTGGAAATAGATAATCCTTTTGTTTTTTTGTAATTCTACTTTTCGCCGCTGCACGACAGTGAACTTGAACTTGTCAAAAATTAATATGATTTAGTGATTTTCCTTTCACTCATTCCTCACGACCTTATTTCTTAGGAAAACAGCCTGTGGAGAATTGGGTTTTGTAATATTTGACGTTAAAAGACTAAGTAAAAACTGAAGGTTTTGAACGAAGATAAAAAGTTCTGTAAATTGTTAGGCGAAATAATAATGAAAAGGGAGATCTCCTAGAAATTTAAAAATGTAATGTACAATTCGATTAAATAAACAGGAACTTCCTGTTTTTATCCTACTTATCTAATCGGTCAGTTTGTATATGGCCTTGTGTGTGCATCCAGTTGTGAATGTTTATAGTGTCTTTTTGTTAACAGCAGATATTATAATATTATAAGCATACCCGTAAATGCAACAATCTCTGTCTTAAACAAGCGCATGTCAGATCCATGCTTTACATTTATACTTGAATCATATCTAATGAAAGTCCTACTTGATGAAGACAAGTGGCTACAACACAAGATCTTTCATGCGTCTGGATAATCAAGCCCATCAATCATGCAGGTTATTTTGTAAAAAATAGTGTATCTTTGCCACTTTAAAAGCACTAAGTTTCCAATAATGAGTTGCTTTTCGTACACAAGAATTTTAAGCTTTCTTTTGATAGATTATCGTACATATTATGATCGTACGGCTATTTAACTATAAAATAATATTTTGTTTAATTAGACATCATTAATTTAAAAAACTGGAATTTTCACCTAGTATTATATAAAATCTCCATAACTACATGATTACTTTCAAAAATCCTTTACTCGTGATATTTCACAAATTTTATTCAAATCTCTAATACTCAGAATACATAACAATAATTATTGTTATGTATTCTGAGTATTAGAGAAGGAGTTTTCTAAACGTCCGTAGAAGCAAATTTGAATAAAATTTGCGAAATATCACGAGTAAAGGATTTTTGAAAGTTATCATGTAGTTATGGAGATTTTATATAATAGACATCATTAAGTTACAGGATGTGTTGTAAAAATGTTTCATCGCGATTTGAAAATTAAAAACAATTTGAAACCTTTACATCCAAAAAGTATAATACAACCTTTTTCCACTATTTATGATATATATATTGTAAACCAGTTCCTTATTTCTATGTGGTTTCCGAACAATGCGATATTCATGAGGACATATTGTCAGTCAATTCGAATTGGAGGACTAAATTTCAACCACATTTATTCTTCAAGGGCAGTCTTGCGCGATTATATTTCTAAATGATATGTATAAAACATATAACATATAAGGATATTTTGAGGGTTCCATGCCAAAAGGTTCTATGTGCACATTTTGCTAAATTCTAGTTTTATGTGCTAAAAAGTTTATTTTGGTGACCTCTGTCGTGTGTCATAAAGTTCTGTTTCAAAAACTGTTTTTAGCCTGTCAGCTAATTGTTTCAAAACGTTCTATTTTCACTTTTTACAACTTTCTATGTGCCAGAAAGTTCTCTGTGCAAATAGAACCTGTTGGCGTAAAGAAGTCTTCAACTTTAGCTGGCCAAATGGTTTTATGAGGAAAAGTATCCGAACTTGTTGAAAAGACCACTAGATGGCACTCGAAAAACAACAAGAAAGACTCACTAGGTGTCATCACCTTGAAGACTTCTGTTGCCGCCAGACCACCAAGATGAAGAAGCAGAGCACTAAAAGTTAAAGGTAATTCACCGCATCTAAATCAATTGTATGTTTCCTATAATAGTTGAAACGAGTATTGTTTTCACAGAAAACGGTTCAAGATGCAATGAAGAAGAAATTAGTTAATTTTGAAAAACAAGATCAAAGAGGAAATCAACCGATAGTAAACAAAACTAGCGCAGAAGACAAACAGTTTATTTGCGATCATATTCGATTTTTTTCTAGAATAGAGCCTCTTTACGAACAAAGATTCGATGCGACATTATCTAGGCCCAGATCTGAACCTTAAGAAAATGTACAGTTTGTATAAAGAAAAATGTACCGCAGCAGGGAAAATACCTGTAAAGGAAACAAGCTACCGTAGTGTGTTTTGCACAAAATTCAACTTGGGTTTTCATAAACCCAAAAAAAGATCAGTGTGCTAAGTGCACTAATTTAACCTCTTAACTGGTGAGGACAAGGAGATCTTTCGTCCCAAGTACGATGTACATATCGCAAACAAAGAGTTAGCACAAAAGGAAAAGTTGAAAGATAAAGAGGATGCCAAAGTTGACAACAGCCCCTATTCCGCCACTTTTGACCTGCAGTCAGTACTTTACATTCCATGCAGTGAGGTAAGCACCCTATATTACTTAAGAAAATTTTGTATGTATAACATGACAATTTATAATCAAGTATCTCACTAAGGTAACTGCTATACATGGACTGAAGTCGATAGTAAAAGGGGCTCCACTGAAATCGGTACATGCATTATGTAGAGAATCTACCAGACCACGTGAAGCGAGTGACAATTTATCCGGATTCATGTGGTGGTCAAAATAATAACCGCTATCTTGCTATTGCTCTGTTGTACGCTATTCAGTTGAAACTATTGAACTAAAGTTTCTTAAACCTGGATGCACTTAAATTGAGTGTGATTCAATGTAAGCAACTATTGAGTTTGCTAAGAAACATGTAGCTGTGTATTCGCCTAATGAGTGGAACAACATTATAGTCATGGCTCGGAAGACAAACCATACGTTGTCATACAACATCAAACATAATGAGTTGAACAACCTCAAGAAATTAAGCAAAGAGTTGCTTCCTGCTACACTCTTCCTCAACGGAAACCGTGATCTGCCACTTCAAATCAGCAAAGTGACAGGCCTAAGAGCAAAAAAGCAAATTCCCTTTGCATTATAATTATATTATCTTAAATTACTTGAAGATGTTCCTTTGATTAATTATAATGAGAAAGCATATTCGCTTTGTTTAAATACGAGTATAATTAAGAATAAAGTTTCCCAAACTTAAGAGCAACAAAGAAATAATAAACGTGAATGACAAAGCATGGGGATACAAACTAAATAAATTTCCCAAACTTAAGAGCAATAAAGAAATAATAAACGTGAATGACAAAGCATGGGATACAAACTAAATAAATTTCCCAAACTTAAGAGCA
>JAFIDM010013913.1:11258-47613 GCA_023159025.1 Thereuonema tuberculata
TTATTCCTCTTTTGACTTCTAATCAAGATAATTATCCACCTTTTTTTTTTTTTTTCAAGATCTTCTTATCTTAACTATTAGGTCACTCAGTTATCCTAAAGCAACTGTTTCGTATAACTATTAAGCTAACTTACACCAAGAATTTGAAAAAAAAAAATATTGGAAACAATTAAGTGTTGGTTTCAAATGCTAACTTTTATTCTCTGTACAATTTGAAGAGAGGTTGGTTTGTTATTTTGGGTCGAATACAAAATAATGATTTAATTAATACTAGTCATTACAATTATCTATATATTTTCTCTTGTAAATACATATTGAAAAAGAGGTTCCAACATTTACAAGGCTTGTAACCAAATGTAATCTTGTTAGTTAGTATCCTAACATTAGAACTGGCGGTTGAATATCCGAAATAACTTCATTTGTGGTAAAATCCATTGTAACATTTGTTAAGAAATACATCAAAGCATATTTCACAATATCTTTAATTTTATTTCTAACTATTTCATTAATAAGCACCAAACCACTTAAATCAATACAGTAAAAAAAAATGTCATTTATAACAAATAAGCTAATTAAATGTTAAGACATTGAATGTGATGATAATAAATATTTCTAAATTGACTGCATTGATTTTTGCCGATGATGGTGATCGTTCACTCATTCGCTTTATTTTGTTTGGACATGGGAACGATGCTACAGCCTTTCCGTTCATCTCCTTTACATACCAGAAGAAATTGCTATTTTGTCCTTCCTGACAGTCCCTGAGGGAGGCACCTGTAGCGTAACATTTCTCTAATGTCTCTACATTCGCATTGTCTCTATTCAAAAAGAATTTGATATATTGATTCACTTAAAAGGATTCAGTACTTTAATTAAAATACAACAAATAAAACTAAAAATTATAAGTCAAGTGAAATCACAGAGAATTAAGATGTGCTTTTGAAAAATTTAAAAATTTCGATCCGGCACAAGATTATCACAAGTATCATTTTTAAACTGTCCGAGGTTTTTTTTTTTAACAGAAATTAATTTCTGAATTTTTTAACTTTTTGTTTATTTTGATTATTTATTTTTAAATTATTTAATCCTTCTTTTTAAAAACCTTTACTCTTGGCAACACTTAAACATGTTTTCGTATCAAACCAATTACGGAATTAATCCATAATTATCATGAAAATCTACAGATTAACACCTAAGGATGTAATGATACACTAGAAACTCGTTAATCCAAAAATCTGGTTTATCTGAAATAGTTTTTAGAATATTTTAAAAAATACAAAAACATTTTTCAATCGCTGCAACCAATATTTATTAGATTACATATGCGATTATTAACTCTAACACTATTAGTAACATTATTGTACATTAATTAATGTTATTAATATTAGTAACATGTACAGTACATTACAACACTTTAACGTGTGCTAAAATGTTTCGTAAATATCACTAAAAGGCCAACACACAAGCATAAAGAACACAAATTCAAAATTCCATAAATTTGTTATTTCTGCTTGTGTGTTGGCCTTTTAGTGACATTTATGTAGTTACATTTAATACAATGTATTCCGCATTATCCGAAAAGAGGAGCTGGCAGCAGAACACAGACCACTGCATCTAGACAAACAGTGTACAAGCGACTCCATTCAGTTTGTCTGTATGCCAGAAGACCTAAGAAGTTCATCCCCTTCAGCCAAGCTCACGGGAGGGGATGCTTGTTGTGGTGCACTGAACACGTACCATGGAGCCATGTCATGTTTTCTGACGAGTCCCTGTACAGTCTAGACTGTGATTCACGACTAGAGGGAGCAAGGAACCAGTGGCAATCTTGCTACCAGTCGTCGACTGTGGCGGTGTGATGGTGTGGGCAGGCATTATGCTGGGCTCTCGTACATCACCACACATCTTTGATAGAGGATCCGTAACTGCCCAGTTGTACCGGGACAATGTCCTTCACCAACATGTCCGACTTTTCAGAGGTGCTGCTCAAGGACGACAACTCCCGACCGCATCGGCCTTGTCTGGTGGACGAGTACCTCCAACATGACATCTAAAGTTTGGAGTGGCCTCCACGTTCCCCGGTCGTGAATCCAATTGAACATGCATGGGATGCTCGGAAGACAGTGTTGCTAGACGCATTCCACCACCACGAACGCTACCCGAGCTAACATTGGTTAAAGAGTGAGATGCAATCCCACCAAAGTTTGCTTGATACTCTGGTGTGCAGTATACCAGCATGTTGCATTGCTTGCAAAGCTGTGCAGGGGGACCATACAGCCAACTGAACGCGCTTCATGCCTTTCACAAACTGGATAGTACTCCAGGTTCTGCTATCTCAATGATGTTTCGGACATTTTTATTTCTTCTAAAGTGTGTGTGCTGCCACCTTTTCTTTTTGTGTGGGGGATGGTATTGGGAAGACTTTCTGCATCCCCTACTAAGTTTGATCCCGACTGGATAACCAGAATAGTTCATTTCGTAAAGTTCCCTTAATTTAAGGACATCAGTGTACTTATGCTTATGCGTTACGGTAATTCTTCCTAACAAGACTATTTAGAATCAATTTGAAATAAAATTAATGAATGAATGAATAATAATTATAAAGATACTTAAGTATCTCAATATATTTTTGTTATTTACATTGTTCTCTTTTTCATTGTGATTTGATTGACATCAAACCGAATAATACTCAGTTTTTGTTTTGATTCATTTATGAAAGTAAAGATGAACTCACCTACACAAAGAAGGTTTAGTAGCTTCCCATTGAATGAAAGTCTTATCACATCGAATGAACTTGAGCAACGAACTTTCAAAGCACTCTTTGTGCTTAAACAGTCTCATCATTACATCTGCAAAGAATTTTTTAAAAATGCATTTACTCAAAAATTCATTTCTTTGCATCAGCTGAAAGATGATTTAAAAAATAAACAAGTCAATAGTACTTTAGATATAATTCATCGAATAATTAGAAATATCAATAAATTATTCGTTTTAGTAATATACGTAGGTTAATAGCAAAATACCTGTGCTTTGAGCGGGTTAAAAAAAAAGTTATCCTAATGTGGAGAAGGAAGAAATTGTAATTGTGAGATCACTTCGAACCTTGTCCATTTGAATAAAAAATCACATGATCATTATCAATTAATGTGACCTTCGTATTTTGTCTCTGAAAACTCTGACGATATCATATTTCATCGCTTTCTGACTTTTCCACCTCTTTGGGGAAAAAGTTTGACAAATCCTCACAAGATCCTTCAGAAAAGTTTGATTCCCCGTTTACATCCCTTAGGATGTAAATATCGAAAATTCGTCGAATACGTATCTATTGATAAAGAATCCTCAAATTTCGTGTTTCTTACGATTTCGGAGATACACTTTCAAGAAAATGTCCCTTAGGTGTTGAATTTTCAAAAATCCGTTCTTAGTGGATGCTTACAAAATAAAAAGAAGAATTACTAAAATTGCGATCAGTCAGTGGTTTTGGCTTTATATATTAAGATTTTCTAGTTTAATTCAGATTATACTTGGTTACAATGTCCCCTATTCCAGTTGTCATTTTAAGTGGTCATTCCATTTGCAATCACTGGCATTATTTGTCCGGTCGTAAACTTACAGCTGATGTTTAACTTTGATGTCTTCAATAAGTAAAAAAAAAACAAATCACGAAGTTATTTTTGGAAAGTGTTAAGTAGGATTTCAGATAGAATTAACTAAGCCTTAGACCTACCCACTAACAAATCGTGCGGCTTTCCTTTGCAAACTAAGGGGATTTTCAATTTAAGCCAATCTATTGAAAACTTAGTAATGTGGGAAATCCTATCATCCGCCAGACATGGAGTACTTACTACGTAAATCTCCAGACAGTCTGGAGCCCCATCCAAAAACCTGCAATGAAACAACAATAATATAACAAATTTTATTTAATTCAAAAATAAAAATATTATTAAACTTCTTAACAACGTTATGCAAATCTTTATTTTAATATAGTCTATAGTCTATACTCACAGACTATTATTGTGTTTAGTAGCTGAACAATGAATTAGCCCTGGACGATAAGATGCAGGAAAGTGGATTTATTTTATATATTTATTTTTTTCTTGTGAGAAAACAAGACATCTGACTTCGATACTCATTTTGTTCATTTGCTTCGAGCATCAAAAACCGAAGTCATGCTTCTCAATAGATAAATGTACTGAAAACGAGACACGGGTATTTTCCTCATCATTAACAGAGAGAAAGAGAGCCGATGCCTTTCGCGTCCTATTAGTCCGGAATCGTCTTATATACGCCTTTCCAACTCTTTATCTCTCAGATCTCTCTCTGGTTGGGAGGGCATATATAAATATAGTTAAAAAGCGGGCGGGAGAGAGATAGGTCTGATTGGAGCGGTGAAACGTTGGTTTTGGCGGGAAAATCGACGGACCAAACGGACTGTGTCGTTTCCTAACACGGGGTGTTGGGAAGAGAAGCCATTTCCAAATTTGGTGGAGGCCTAGGCCATTATTTAAGTTGACATAGGTGGATCCTGCTTTGACAATATGAACACATTCTTCGATGTTTCTGAAAATGTAGGCGGAGGATTGAGACAGAATGGTGGCTCTATCCTAGGCAAAGGAATGACCGGGAATGATGGCGTGGGTGGTGACTGCGATAATTTTCTGGGTTTGTCATATCTTGTTGGTTCTCGAGCAGGCGTTTGCCGAGAGAATGTTTAGTTTGACCAAAATGACGTTGGCCGCAGCAACACGGAATCGAGAAGATACCTTGTTTTTTGGGAGTGAAGGAAAATAAGTTGAAAGTCATAACTTTGAAAAATCCGACTGATGTTGGGGTTACGGTGGGAAAAAAGGGGAGAAAAACTTTACTGAAGGTAAGGGAGACCGGGGTCAATTGGCATAAGGGGCTATTTGGCACACAGCTTCTATTTCCTGCCACCGTGTAGCTAGAGCGCTGACATATTGGTAGTGGGAAGTGTATGTAAAGGTGCACCATCCACTGTGACTTTAGTTTGCTTGGAAGCGTCACGAAGGAAGTGACCCCTTTTCCATCGTTTTTCTGACTGTTGAGTAAATTTTTTCATCGTAAATTTTTTTGTTCTGATGAACTTGTAGATCGAATTAAGGTACTGCTGATGGTGGTTTTCGAAAGAGTGGATAACTGTGGTTGCATGCATGTATCATAATCTTTTGTTTCTGATGTTTGGGATTGTGTGGTATCCATTTTGTTTTGGAAATCCTTGTGGGGCTAGTTGGCATAGTTAGGTAGGGGTCAGTTGGCATAGCTATGACATATGGTAAAAATGGGAAAAAACTGAAGATGGCCAGACGAGGAAGACTAAATTTGGTACGACCAAACTAAAGTTCTGCGAAAATTGAACCCATCTGTTCAAATAACTCCTACATTTGTGTTTGATATCAAACAATAACTATAGGTAGCTAAGAATTCATTGTTTGTTCATTTAATTTAATTTGTCATACAGTTTTTTTTTGTTCAATTATTAAAATAAAATTTCTGATAAAATAAAATGTTTTTCTCGAAAATTGCTGTGTTCTGCTCAAGTACCCCTTTGTTATGCCAATTCGCCCCTAGGGGTATGCCAACTAGCCCCGCACAAGGGTTTGGTTGGCATAGTTGCAAGCTTTTAGGAAAAGTGTTTTAGGGTTATCTAAACACGGATTTAATTAATGGGTCCTACATAATTTTGTAGTCAAAAAGATAAGCTATCCGCCGCATTCACCAGAATCCCCCTAAGTATTGCACACAAAAATAGAAAAAACAAAAACTAAAATCTATGCCAACTAGCCCCGGTCTCCCTTATGGTTGAAGGGGTGGCGGGCTTAGGGTGGAGTATCTTCTTAAAATTTGTAATGGAGGGAAAAAAACGTTGTTGTTGGTAACATTTTTAATGTGTTGCAATTCTTCTTGAAGAGCTTCGTTGGTGGAGCAGTGGGAAAGGGCACGTTTGATGAGCGTACTAAAGGACGCAGACAGTTGAGAAGGGTGATGGCAAGATTTGGCATTCAAAGTCAGTGTGGGTGGATTTACGGTAAATGGTGGTGGAGAGGTGTTTTCTGGTGATTAAACATTTAAGAACGATAGGAATTAGTGATTGTTTTCCATTTCCGTGGTGAAGGAGATGTGAGAGTCAATATTGTTGAGGTGGTCCAAGAACTCAGAGTTTGAGATGATCAGGGGTCCATAAAGCAGAAACAATCATCAACATATCGCTACCATATGATGGTTTTAGTAGAAGATTGGAGAGCGGCTTTTTCGAAGGAATCCATGAAAACGTTCGCGAGGGGTTAAAGGGTGATCCCATTGGAATCCTTCTGTTTGTTGATAAATAACGTTATTGGCGGAGAAAGTGCTGTTGTTGGTTACAAATTCCAAAGCAAAATGTAGAGAATCCGCTTCGATGGGAGTAAGATGGTTGTTGAGATGATTGCTATGATCTCTAAGGTCTTCTTGATCGGGATAGATACAAAAGGTGGACATCGAAGCTAACCATAGTGTAACCGGATCGGGAGAGTAGTTTTTGAGTTCAGGATGAAGTGTTCACTATTTTGTAGGAGGAAGTTTTTTTTTTCAGTTTTTCGAGTAGGAATTTTCCTAAACTGTACGTAGGACTGCCACAGTTGGAGACAATAGCGCGGAGTGGGATGTTAGTTTTATGGATCTTGGGTAGACCATAAATTTTGGAAATAACCGCATGTGATGCGGCACATTTGTCAGGTAGAAAAGAATGGGTAAGGACTAATGTTTTGATTTGTTAATACATGATCTGGTGGGATCACATTTGATACATTTGTAAGGGCCTTGAGATATTAATTGATGAATTTTGTTTTGATAGTCTACTTTTGATAGTTGACTCAAGAACTACAGTTCTATTCCCTTTTTCAGCTGGTAGAATAACAACGTCAGGATTGTTTTAAGGGTTTTTAAGGCCGAAATTTCGAATGGAGAGAGGTTGGTGGAAATTGGTTTGTATTCATTTTGAAGGGAACATTTGATCTTGTGACGGATGTGAGATTTCTTTTCTTCAGTTAAGTGACGTATGGCTTCTTCAGTACAGGTGATGAATTTAAGAATAGGTCCGCCGATTTTCCCGTCAACTCCCATCTTTCCGCCAAAACCAATGTTGCCCCACTCCAATCAGACCTATCTATCTCCCGTCCGCTTTTTAACTATCTATTTATACGCCCTCGCAACTTGATCTCTCAGACCTGAAGTCGATTCCTGAATAATAGGACGCGAAAGGCATCGTCTATCTCTTTTAACGATGTGGAAAATATCCCAGTCTCGTTTGCAGTAACTTCGCTCACAGTCACATTAGGACTAGAATTCCGAAAAGCGTTATGTATATGAGTAAATGCCCAGTGATGTTCGCCGCCTGAGTGAGAAGGACAGTAGTGCTAGAGTGTTTTTTTTTTTCTTTTTTCTAAATAACGTTCTCTGGCCTTGGAACGGCATTTGAACATTTTATTCTGTGGGATTCATAAAACCACTGCATCTCTTAAAACTCAGTCCTTGTAAACCTTTTTCTTTTGAATCACTCTTTAATGTTACATGATACACTTTTCAGTCTTCCTCCTGTAGTGCATCAATGAACGTTTTAAATCATTCTAAAACAGCTTTATCACTGGTTACATATGAAATAGTAACTAGTGAATTAATAAAATAGTTTTCAATTGCATCAATGCTATGTCATCAAAGTTGTTTTAGAAATCAGACAAAATTTGACCAAGCTCGAGAAAAATGGAGGAAATAACTTTTAGAATTCGGACTTTCTGATTTTATTCTTTTATTCTTTGTATACATACATTTACTAATTATTTACTTACTTGCACAGCCAATTCATTCGCTGACTTGCAGTATCATCTGCCTTTTTCATATTGGCCATTTTTCCGTATAAGCATTTGTCAAAATCTGAGAAATGTGGATTATTACTGCAATTTGTTCCAAAGGTTATGTATTGATCTAAAAAATAGGATCCTGATTTGGCAGTTGCTGAAAGAAAGACAGGCAGATAAAACACAAGTTTTTAGTTCATTGCAGTAAAAAAAAAAAATAATAATATTTAAAGATCACGAAAGATCTTAAAAATGGTCTATTTTATTTTCAAGGTTTAACTTAAAATCGAGTTTGTTCTTTCTTCCAATTAATCTCTTGTGTTCGTTAAATTCAGTAATAATAGATTTATCCTGCTGCCGAATATTCTATTTTTTATCTTAATCTCTAAACAACCAAAGAGTAAAATGCAGATATATTGATATGAATTAGGTCTCTTCATACCCACTTCCGGAGCATGACAGTCAAACATTAAAAATACATATTTACTCTACATATTTAAATGGTATGTGCTTTCAAACTATTTTTGGGATAAGCAAATAGTTCTCTCGTACCATTACCAATCGAAGATAATTATTAATATAAATAATTCTAACTCTAGTATGATGTCTTGATCGATCATATCCAAATAAGGAATTAACAATAATTAAAATAAGAAACTCCTTTAATATTATAAAAAAATAAACTTCCACAAGTGTTATTACAAAACCTTCTAAAGACAGTCTTTTAATTGTTTACTATTTGAATATACACTTTTCTTTTGACTATAATTTTACCATTCTTTCCTTTTGTGATAAGTAGGGATTTGTACCGTTAATAAAGTTAATTTGTACTCGAGGTTAATCAGACCCTGGTGCTTATTATCGTTCTGTAGAGGCTGTGATTTTCTCTTAGGAAAGTAATCACAGTAACAATACAAAATTATAATGCAAAGACAGTGAATTAATATTGTGATGTTAAAAGCTTGTAATATTGTGTAAATGGCTTAAGGAAATAGATACGAGTTAAGTTATTAGATTAAATGGGTGGTTTTTACGTGCGTTATGAAGAGTTAAGGTCAATGGAGCCAAACACACAATGAAAATTAAAAACTTTATGATAAAATTAAAAACACATACAGTTTCAGTTTGCCAAATTACAAACCTTTTTCAATGTAAATGAAACTGTATGTGTTTTTAATTTTATCATAAAGTTTTTAATTTTCATTGTGTGTTTGGCTCCATTGACCTTATTAGATTAAAGTTGAGGAAATCCAACCCAAATGTTTACAACAGACAAGAGGAGATTGATGTGGCAGTAAGGCTTCAACAATATAAATGGCCTCATTTGAGCATTTGTATAAATGGATTCACTACTGTGATTGTATTACACTACAGCTGGCAGGAAGCCGATATGTCAGGTTTCGAATCCCGGCGCGGGGCTTGGATATTTCTTTCTTCTTCAGTGTTTACTTTATAAGAGGCAGAAGTGTGACTGTCACCTTAGAGTGCCTCCTGGATAATATTAGTCTATCCAAACGACAGAAAAGCAATAAAATTCACCATCGTAGTGTGAGACTATGACCAGTGATCCAAAAATGGATCCGGGGACACGACAACAACAACTCCTTGTCTAGTATTGTGGAGTTTCAAACAAACTGTAATGATAATCATGACTATTAAATCATGAGTGATTGAATTTACAATTTACAAGTTGCTCCATTTATTGAAGGTCATCTGGACTCGATTTCTTTTGTTATTTTTGGAAGTAAAACTTTATGACATCAACTTTTGATGAAATTAGTTAATATTTTAGTTATAAAGTGAATAAAAAAAACCACATACACAGGAAAATAAATTCTAAAAAAATATGTTAAAAATTTTATTAGAAAAATTCTAGAGATTTATAGACAAATATGAAATATTCTTTCCTTTGGCTGGTTAATGTGGATATTTTTTTAGAATTTATTTTCCTGTGTGTGTGTTTTTTTTATTCACTTGATAACTAAAATATTAACTAATTTCATCAAAAATTTTAACAACCAGCCAAAAATATTTTTATAATATACAGGGTGATTCACAAATCCCTGTATAAACTTTAAAGGTTAGGCCAGGAATACAAAAACAAACAAAATATTCACTGTGGAACGTATTTCCGCAAACGCCATCTGAATGTGCTAGAAGATACACCTAAGGTTCAGAAACAAAAGGCAGCAAGCAAGGTAGACAATATATTTATTAGCCCTATGTTTATAATATGACAAGTGTACACTCACAGTAGTTGCTCAAAGTTCCTTCCACACAAGTTATACTCTCCACACGCTGACTTGAGGAAGAGCAAGGTGATGCAAAATAGCTCGTGTATTTGTACGTGAATTGCATTCAGTTCGGTGTACTTCCTCATGGCAGGTGCGCGCGCTGATCTTTGACGACCACAGTCATGCATGTTTCCGTCTAATGACCAAGTTTCACACAATCTCTGCTGCAAACGCGCAACGTTTGATGATTGGTCACATGTCTGTTGGGAACCACTGCAATCGCACAGCGGCTCGTCCGTTCCCGTTCGCTGCCCCATAGGCTAGGTGCACATCTGCCCCCTCAGCATTAGTTGTACAAAGTTAACGTTTCAGATGACGATGACTCACACTGCCCAACTAATGTGCTGCCAAAATAATTACTTTAAAGATGATGGAGCTCGTTACTGAAATTCAAAATGTAAATATGAAGAAATAAATAAAAAGCTCAAAAATCTTTCATAAAACATCTGATTTCACTGAAATTCTATCAGAATGCTAAAATAAGTTAATTGCATATTCGGATGGCGTTTGCGGACACACTTCCATTATGAATATGGTTTGTTTTTGTATTCCTGAACTATATAAAGAAACAAGTTCAAAAATATAAATAAAAACGGTTCCCTTGAGGAAAATAAGAAGTGGTTTTATGGTGTGTGGGTGTCAGGATGAAGCGATTCTGAAACCTTTTGCACGATAGCCTAGCAAATCGGGGATGATTACCTTCAGTAATCTGGATTATCATTTTTATTAAATTTCATTTTATCGGTCATAAATGAGAAATATTAGATTGAAAAAAGAAAAAAGATACACACATGAAATGCAAGATGCACGAACTTCACACAAAATACGTTAATGATTAAAGTTTTAATCCGGGAAGTAGTTGCTGAAATGGATATGAAACTATGTTAATATTAAAAACTGTAGAAACAGAAAACTGGAATAAACATGTTATGTCAACCAAATGCATTAATTCCTTTCTTGGGTTTGAGTATTTTTATTATTACAGTTTATGTGTTAAGTAATTAATTACAGCAAATGTTTAATATATATCAAATAATATTACAGTGATATTTAAAATTAACAAATGTAAAAAAGCTTTTTTAAGTAAAAATTTTAGTGAATTAAAAAAGTTTTATACTAGAAAAAAAATTCTATTTAATATTTCTTATAGTACTTCATAGGTTTAAAAAAAAATATTTAACATTAGATACAACATGTTTTGCCGCAATCTTTTTACTGCATTTTCAAGTGAAATAGAAGTGAAATATTTCTTAAGACCACTATGTTGGAAATGATTATCGACACAAGTAGATTATTCTCATGTCTTATTCATGTTGCGTTTACACATTCCCTATTTGTTAGCCACCATTTCAAAGGAAACGCAGTCACCAACAACTACAACAACCATTTTTTCTCTTCTTTCTTTCTTTCTTTCTTTCTTTCTTTTTTGTTTAAGTATTTTATAGACCTATATTTGAATTTGTCTTTTATGTTATTTCAAAAAAAATCAATAAATTTGAAATGCTTTTTTGTTTGCGGGTTAAAAAATTAAAAACTAAAAGAGCTGAGTAATCGAATTGAAATGAAGATAGCAGCAGATGACACATAGTAATGATTTAAGATTTGTTTTTTAAGATTTTCACTTAAAAATTATTTTTAAATTTTGCTTCTTAAGGAAATTATTTCATTATCCGAAGAATAAAATAAATCAACGAACATAACCATTAAAATAAGTTAAACAATGAAAACTACTTACTACTGAGTGAAATCAACGTTTGGAAAATAATTACAACTAGAAAATGAGCTTCCATCATTTGTTTCATCCCGGCGAGGAATCCCGCTTGAAAGGAATAAAACTATTTCGTTGTTAAAAATCTAGTGAAGATGATAAACACATTAATTCCAAGATAACTAACGTAACACTAATATAAAAAAAATAGAACATATTACTACTGTATGTTATTAATTGCTTCTATTCTCTCCTCTTTCATACAGTGGTGGTCAGAATTATAAGGACAACTGAAAATTTCACAGAAAAAATTTATTTCTGAAGTAAATAAAGTGAAATGTATATATAAAATGCTTTTTTATGCTAGAAATCTTTGTAGAATGCAAAACATTGGAAAATGCAAAATATGAATGATTTGCCGTATTAAACAAAAAATGTCATTGTAAAAACTGGCCAAAATTATAAGGACAATGAATGTTTTTGGCCTAAAACATACTAATAATTAATAATCTCCCCCTTCTTCTCAACTTTCATCAGTCTTGACGTCATAGAGTTTGACAGTTCCTTAAGAACGTTTTTAGAAATGTTTTTCCAGGCTTTTTCGATGGAGGACATGAGTTCTTGCTTATTTTGATATTGAACACCATTTTTGTATACTTCGTGTGCCAGAATACCCCACAGGTTTTCCATTGGATTTAGATCTGGGCTTCTGGCCGGCCAATCAAATAATTTCACGAAATTAGCATCAAACCATGCTTTCGAAGTTTGAGAAACATGTACTGAGGCATTGTCCTGCTGGAACAAAAAGTCTCCACTTGTAATTGACGGTGCTTCTGATAAAAGATTATTGCCCAATATGTAAATATAACTCTCCGACTTCATTTTGCCCTGCACAAAAACTATTGCAGTGGTTCCGCCAGTTGCGAAACCTCTTCAGACCAGCCACTGAGCCACCTCTAAATCTACGGTTTGCGAAAATTTCTTTTTCTTTACGGAAATCATACCAGAAGTAGCAAAAACCATCTGGTCCATCCAAATTAAACTTTTTCTCATCAGAAAAGATATCATCGCACTTCTTTTTCCATAGTAATGCATTTTTTGACAAACTCCATCCTCAGTCTCTTATGAACTTTTGTAAGAGGTGGTCGTGACCTAAGTTTTCCTAACGAACCTTTTTTTTCTTTTTGTAAAACATGTTGAACAGTTCGAACACTGCATCGTAAGTTTAATTCCCGTTTAATTTCCGTTGATGTTTGTTTTTTGGAGCAAGCTCGCCTTATTATCATTCTTTTCACAGGCACAGAAACAGAAGATGGCCTACCTATACGTCTTTGCCGTCCATATTTTTCGGGATTTTTAAGAAAATTATAAGTAACCGTTCTCGATCTATTCAGCTTTGTCGAAATTTGATGTACAGTAAGTCCTGAACTTTTAAAAGCAACCACTTTCCCTTTCTAAAACTCCGAAAGTTTCGTACCTAGTGGCATGACTGAAAAAATAAAATATGACGTTCGCAATCTCTTACTATGCATTTATATCGTCTGGGAGTGCCGTGAGCAGAACAAAAAACATGCAAATTTTGCTTTTTAGAACACACAAATAGCATTGTCCTTATAATTTTGTCCATATCACAGTGCTGTCTAAATCCAAAATACATTTTATGAATGTGAATTTCCCATATATTTCCATAAAAACTAATAAAAAATGCTGCATTTATCGTTGGTTTCCAGCCATAAAATTTGCATAATTTTCCAGCCAACTGTAACCAAGTTTGGCGATTTTTTCCCTTCTCCTTATAATTTTGACCACCACTGTATTCTGAAGATTTAACATATTTTGTATTGCTTCATAGAAATGTTAAAAAAATCATTTTATACTTACAGAATAATGTAATTAAATTGTGTAATGTTATGAAACATATTAGAATTAGAAGGGAATATATAGACGATAACTCTCAGTTAGGAATAAACCTGTTATAATAATATAAAGAACCTAATGACTTCGGATAACCATGGCATGATTTTGGATGCTCAAAAAGATCCATTCCAATTCAGAACCCCTTCTACCAAATGTCTTTCTTTTGTTGATTCCAAATTCAAATAAAGAAAAGAATTAGTCAGGTATCAATACAGTATAAGTGAATAATATTTCATTGTTTTTAATTACCTGGGATGAACTGTGATACGTTGCCTTTTACCATTCAGAGTCGATTTTTCTGAAGAATGTTTGTTCCGCAAAAATTTTAGAATCTGTTCCTTTTTGCCATTAGCGTCGATTATCTTTTCGTTAATAGATAACCCATGAAACCTGGATTCAGATATTTCTGTTTCCTTGATTCTTTTGCTGTGTCTGCCTACGATACTCGGTGATGTGTTCTATCCCTTCTTCAGTGGGTTGTAAGAGTAGCTCATAGTAACCAACCTCTTAAGATCATTTTTTTATTTACATTAAAAAAAATTATTTCGTGAAAATCGTATTTCTATAGTCATTAATAATTTTCAAGGATTTTATGTATAAGTTCTGGGTGCATTTTTTTGTTGTTCAAAATTTTCATATTCTTTTGCATTTAAGATCTAATTATCTTTCAGATTTATTGTTCAAAAATTTTATAAAAAAATGTAGATGAACCGAAAACTACGTAACAACTAAAGATTGTTCTTAGGATTCTGATTTTCAACTATCTCTGAAATACATATATATTCGTTTGGTAAGATACTTTCCATATATGCACTTTTAATATAATTTTGAGTAATTTTTTGGTGGATATGAAAGTCTTATGTCTGACAATTAACAAAGAAAAAAATACTGCCTTTGGTGATATATTTGAAATAAACTTAAAAGTTGGGAAGTATTTCAAATACTAGAGATTAAGATGCAAAAATACGCCATTTTGCTTCAAATGCTTTATAATGTAGTTTTGTTTCTTTCTTTAATCATAAATATTTATTAAATTTAATTTACAAAGAAACTCTTAAAAAATTTAAAATCTATTGTTATTTCTTTACGTAGTAACTTCAAATTCATCCTGTAATTACTGTTAAAAGAATTTAATACAATTGATTTATCTCCTACTTTAAGTAGACGAATTCTGCAATTTCACCATTTAAATAGTAAGTGACATTCTTAATTTCGTTCCTTATTTATTGTGCCTTAAGATTTTTTTACAATTTTAACTCGAATATTAAAAACCTTTAAGAAATGTTTCTTTGATGTGAATTGAAAATATGGAGATATTCCAGGCTGTCCAACACGGTACGGAAGTGAATTGATGATATAGATTCCATATTGGTAAACATTATCAAAATATATTTAAAAATTAACATAAATTTAGTCACATGAGATTAATCTTGTTTTAAAACAACCAAAATCAAATTACCAGTGAACTTGAATTGAAATTCCTTGATGAATATTTGGCAGCAAAAAGGGTCTGACATAACGAAGTCCGATCTTAACATGAACTGCGTTGTTAATATCTCCATAGCAACATTCAATAGTGCTTGGGAAGCAAATCCTAAATAATGTTTTATGAACAGAACAGATGTCATGGGATTTGTTTCATTGATATTGTGATGAGTCAAATGCCTTTCCTTTGTTATTAGGAAATCGAAACAAATTTTTAAAATTAATTCTTCAATAATCGTCTAACAATTTAGAAATGTAGAATAAAAATCTCACAACGATTTGTAACTTAAATCTTTCTAAAAAAAAAAAGTATTTTTGTTAATAATTATTTTTTTATATTTCCTACAAATAATTGAGCCCAATTGAAATGAATTCTGCAGAAGAAAAAATAAGAGAAAACAATTCGAAATTATCTTTTATTTTGTGTTCGATGATTTTCCTTAGTATTACAGCGAAAGGAGTGTATTTTAAGATTGACAGCTATTGAAATGTAACATGTATAGTAATAGTGTTAGTTAAAAGGATAACTATACAGTGCAAAACAGTCAGGTATAGAGGTTTCAAGTGCCTATACTGGATCAAAGCAAATTTGCTTACCAATAAATAAGAAATTAGGATAAAATTTATAATTTTATATTACGAAAATTGAAAATAGGAAGTAATGAACATAAAATATTAATAGTTCTATTTGCTTTTGAATATCAATATTTAATTAACAAGTTAAAGAAAAAAAATAACTAAATCTTTTCGGTTAGTTTATGGATAACAATATTGGGGATGTTTAACGTCTCTGGGTCGAGACTGGAAAAGTCACGTGACGTAGGTGTATTACTTCTAAAAACATGGCTAAGATTACCGAAAAACCTCTGTATATTAAAGATTTCTCAACTTTAAATATATTGAATTATCGGCATACAATTAAGGAGGCGTATGGAAATAATCTAGATACGTTATTTCTAGATGAAAGGAATAGAACAAATTTCTCTTTAAATATATTTATTCCTTTCATCTAGAAATAACGTATCTACATTATTTCCATACGCCTCCTTAATTGTATGCCGATAATTCAATATATTTAAAGTTGAGAAATCTTTAATATACAGAGTTTTTTCGGTAATCTTAGCCATGTTTTTAGAAATAACACACCTGCATCACGTGACTTTTCCAGTCTCGACCCAGAGACGTTAAACATCCCCATTAAGGTGGAGGTAGAGAAAAATCAGACAAATATACGTAAGAAACAAAGAAATTTCTAAGCCTGTTTCTGTTTAAAATTGTTTTTAAACATGAAACTAGTTTCGGGGAGAGAAAGAAATACTAGGTTTTACATAAGTTAAGTAGATTTTCAATGAAAGACTAAAAAAAAAAATCAAAATTTCTAATTTTGATGAATTGAAATCTTAGTACATAGATAGGATCTGAATTTCAGATAGTTTAAGATTAGTTTAAAGTTTTAATTGCTGTCTAATAAGTACAAACAATGCAATAGAATATTATCTCATAAGCTTAATGTTTTTTATAATAGATCATTAGTAGTCCTTTGACATAATTACGTGTTGTCTTAGATGTAGGTTTCATAAGAATGGCAACTACATAGTGAGCTGCGAAATCCTAAGTCCCACATAATATGCACTGTTTGTTATTAACCCCTCAGAGCCAAAAACAATGGGACCCTGAAACAGTTGTTTCAGGTTCTTTAAACCATCACCAGACCTGAGTGTTCAAATTTCTATACGATTAGAATCAGACGAATCCTAAGAAAGATTGTTGTGTTGTTTTTAAAACAGCGACTCCTTATTTCAAACAGTTGAAAAGTAGAGTTTTGTTTTGTTTTTTCTTTCACTCTTTTTCATTTTTGTCTCCGTTTATTCTCAACTTCCTTTTGTCAAAAGAACTTCAGAGACTAAATTTGATGAGAATTTTAAGCTTGTGTTTTGTTATCTTCTGTATTTGAAATAAGATTTTACTATTTTTTCTGTTACCTGTTAACTTTCTGCTACTCTTTAACTTATCTTAGTTGAATTTTAAAGAAATTTCATTGAATTTGAAGAGTAATCTCACTTATATTCCTCATACGTTTAGCGTCACCTGAATAAAATACAAGTACTTAACCAAGATGAATGTACTCACACAGTTTTGTTCAGTAGTTGTCTTCTTTCAGAAGTTGATTGTAATTAATGGAGGTAAGGAATTATTTATGTTTTTTTTTACTTTTACAAAGCTTTTACAAAAGCACGGTACTGAGAAATTGATTGGGCCTTTTGCTCCACTCGAACAAACAACAAATATTGCTTGAGGAAACAAAAATCGTAACAAATATTTTTTTTTTCTTTTTGACTAACACATAAATAATCCAATAAAAAATCTGTAGATAATTATTCGAAAAAGTTGAAAGGCTTTTTAATAGCAAATTCATGTTTTCATTATTTTATATTTCAATACTCATAGAAATGTTTAATATCTTCGTTTTATGAAAGTCTTTACTTTTTTTGAGCGAGTTTGTTGTAAGTGTAAAAGAGGGAATCTCTTATTCTGTCTCTACAGACAATCCCTTAGTCATGGTGGGGAAAAATACGAGATTCGATTTGCGGTCATTCCTGATCCGGTCTCATGATAATTCTTAAGAAAGAGTATTCTGAACTCCTTACAGGCATTCTGAGTGATTTTATTCCAGCTGGTATTCGTAACCATTATCGTATATAGTTTATACATTCAGTTTTGGCTGTCAGAACATAGATTCGAACCTTAATCATGGTAGTGCTTGAATAGCAATTTCTCGGCACACCAAAGCCTTTTCTTCCTTTTTTTTTTTCTTTTTGTCTGATTTTGACTTTTTTCAACTCGTCTCATTTTTCGTAATTTAAATATATTTTTTAATCATTATTTGTATAGAAAACATGTAGACTATCGGCTCACTACAGTTTCGTGTACTTTAGGAAACCAGGTTTTGTGCCTTGTTTCGTTTAAAATGAATCTGTTTCTCTATGTTACAGAGAGATGTAATCTCATTTCTAAATAATCTATAATCGAGAGAAAAATGACATTTTTTGTTTAACACCTGAGTAATGTATTAAAGCCCAATGCAGGCTACTGAGAAAGTACTATGTGGTAATTATAATTGCAGATTTGGTTCAAACATTTGGTAAGACCAGAAAGTGAAATTGTCTCTTCAAATTATCATCATTTTACTCAATTTGGTTTTTTAATAAAAACTAAAAGGGATCTTTTTCATTGTTGCATTTTCCTTTGGTTCAAGGGTAAATTGTTGTCACCAATTTACATGTGAGCTTAAACATATATTTTGAATTTATAGTTTAATTTTTGGAAGTTTAATCATATTTCAAATAGTTGTATTTGAAATATCTGTCTACTTTATACAGGGTGTTAATGTTAAAGGTAGGCGTACCAACAAACGTCAGTGTCAGGTTCTACAAAAACAAATCATTAAAAAAATGTCCAATGAACATGAGGTCGGAAATGCATCGTTTATACTTAATATTATATTGGATGTATCATGTATTAATGCGCGTGTAATAATGTATGTAACCGATGCTAAAGTAATGATGCTGTGTACATGTATTGTGTATAATATTCCATAAGTTACATAGAAAAAAGATTCTAATTTTCATTGCACATGTGAATGAACATCTACGAACAAGTAAAGAACTGATACAGAAATAAGTGTTCTACCAAACTTCGGAAACACGCATCAAAGTAAATGTTCAAAATGTCCTCCACCTACATCAATATAGGCGCGCAAATGTCGGGATAGTGAACATCTAATCAGCTGACAAATTCTCGGTGTGTTCGAATTGGCTGAAAATCATCGTCTATCCTTTATTCCAGAGGAAACAAACCAAAAAGCACATTTGGATTTTTATTAACAATTTCAGGCATAATCACAGTAAACTTTGATGAAAGCTCTAGTAATGCCTGCTCTCATAGATGCTGGCTTTATGTTGAAACAAACAAAAATAATTATATAACACAAAGTGTACTCGTCATCCAGACAGTCCCTATATTCACTATAGATATTTATGCGTTTCCAACCCTACGCTTATTGGATCTTTTATTGGAGCGTTTTATGACTTAATTATGAACGGAAGAAACGCTATGATGTTAGTTTGTATTTATTTCGCTTTTCTATGTTATTTTTTTTATTTTGATTAAAACATAACCACTTCACTGGGATACTTTTTTCTTCAAATTTAATCTACAGAGTATTTTCAAATCTTACAAGAGTCTACATTTAAATAAAACACATCTAATAAAAAAATCCTACGAAATTTTGTGGATAATCGAAATTGAGTGAAATAATTGAGCTGTTCCTTGCTTGGAACATTTCGGTGTTTTGTTTTTATGTGTCGGAAATAAGTCAATTGTACGAAGGTCTTTATACTCCAATTTTATCTCGAAAGGCTTTGTATCTTCTAAAGCTCGTTTCATGACTGATTATTAAGAAAACAACGTATTCTGAGGTAGACTTCATATTTAAGAACTTATATAAATTTTGATGAAAAATGAACTTCTCTGTCTTTTGCATCTAATCATTCCATACGAAGAGTCTCCTATATTTTTACAAACCTACCGAAGCATTGTTGTTTACCACAGCTGTTTCTCTTTGATCCGCCCACTGCCAGACGTTGGACTTGTATTTGTTCAATTGTTTCCATATTCGATTGCTCTCAAAGTATTGGTATTTGGAAACAAGGAGTGAGAGGTTCTTAGCCAAACCATATCTTCATTACAGCTTCAAAGCTATAAAAACCACAGGGGGATTAAAGGTCACCCTCATAATTTAACAAGCCATTCAGTTACGATTCATTTCATTCTATTAATAGAAAATTTTGTTTGATTTGAATACGAATTTTCAAATTGGCAGAAGTTTAGTCACAGAAAATTATATGTTCTAAGAGGTAATCCTGTGAAGTACAAATTCATCAACTATTCATTCAGATTTGTATTGTGAAGTTTGTATTGTAATTGTTTACGTTGTAGACTTATTACTTAAGTTAACAAAGATTTTATCTTTAAACAAAGATAAACGTTTAAAACTTATAATATAACGTATATTTAAGTCATTTACCCAGTGATAAATATCCAGTCAGGATATTAGAGAAGAAACCAATATCTCCTAAATTTTCTTAAGAAAAGTGGTGTTTAATGTAGGTATTATTGTTCAAAGATTCTAAAATTTACACTTTATAAGAAAAAGAAATGCTTTGCTAACTTATTTTTTTATTTTTTTTTATTTTATTTATTTTATTCATAAAATTCGAATTTGTTTTTCGAATAAAATTCAGATAAGTTATATTTAGTTGTAAAAGGAACATTGTACGTGTTGTTACGTGTTGGTTTTAGGCGCACGCCATCGAGTGCTCATCCAAGCAAGCCACGATCAGTAGGGATAACAGGGAAGTAGGCGATGGATCGGGGAATCGGAAGGTCGGGAAGAGGATCGGTGCCTTGGAAATCTAGCTTAGCTGAGAGGAAATATCCGTGGCCCGCTGGCATTACTTAGGCAGTCTCAGAAGTGGCTGTTCCCTTTGTCTTCCCCATATATAGAAACTCTGGAAATATGTAGAGAAATATGCAAGGAATGAGATGCGGAAGGAAAGAAAAGAGGGAAGAAGGGTTAAGCGGAAGCTCTGAGTCGCTCGTGATAGTGTGACGTTATCTTAAGTACCTCAGTTGTATATAAAGGATGAAACGCTCAATTGAATCACATACAGTTCCAGAAGGTGGCACTGAAACAGATTGGATTCGATCGAAAAAGAGAATATCCTTCTGCGAACAAATGATTCATTACGGGAATTAAAGAATAAATTCCGTACAATCAAATCATCATGACATTCGTATATATAACAAATTTTAATTTTTTTCTCAACTTTGTAAAAACCAAGATAAATTTATGTTTAATTCATTTTCATTTGATATTTGAACTTGAGAGTTTAATCATCCAAGAATTGAATATTTGTGGGGGTTTTTAACTTAATTATCTAAAATTTAAAATCTCTCTCTTCTTTGCAATTTATGCTAGTTTTAAAATTAAAGAAAAATAGAAAAATTGTGAACTCAAAAAATGCACGATAAAAATGTACGAAAATTGGAGAAACCCTTTAGCATATAGCATACTTTACCTTCTGTATCGACCCAAAAACATTTTGTATAAATCACTAATTTTCTCCAACAATGATCATTTATAACGCAGGTAAAAAAATTAGGATCCAAATTAAATAGCCATAGTATGTGAATATGGGTTGTGGTCAACCCTAAATAGCCATGAAAATCTCACAATCATGTTTTATGTTGTTAGAATAATGTTTCGAAGCTCAGCAGGTAGCAACGAACATTGCTATTTAAAATTCTTCTTAGAACTTTCATGTGTTCGGTCAAATGGTAAAGATTAAGGGTTAACTAGCATCCCAAAGAGAGACCAATCCACGCCTACAATTGATCTACTTTTATCGATCTATCAATTTAGCTCTGTAAGGGCGTTCATTATTGATTGGTAGGAGAATTATATTACCTACTGCTTTAATGGGTTTCACAGTTTGGGGACAGCAGGAAGACTCAACATTCAACCTTTTTGGTCAGTACACTTCGCTTACCTTTCGTCTTCACCTAAGGTTCATCTGTTCTATGATGTCTCGATGTCATTTCTACCTCAAATACCTGTCTTTTGAGTATGGACATTTTTTGGAGAACTTCTTCCAAGCAGCTCTTTTTTTATGCTGCTGCTCATTTCCATCAACCAATATTAGCTCCTCTCACTTCAAACGACCACTAACTTCTCATGTCATATAGCCATGTTTCATGGATTTCCAACTCATTTTTCCAAATAACCGCGATTTTTCTGCTTTTTTTTCTTAATTAAAGAAACCAATGTAGAAAAAAATTCATTGGAATGTTTCTAAGAAATCCATGATTGAATCACTAATCTTACTGTGCAATCTCTTCCTGTCATTTTCTAAATGGTATCTTACTATAAATCAAATGTATGACATTATAAAAATTATTTTTTGCATCTAATTAGTAATGTAAAGTTTTCGAAATTATTGATATAATATTGATTTAAGGATTATTTTCTGATGCGCATTGACATATTTTAGTTCGGTTCTGAACTTCCACAGTAAATTGTCTTCAAGAGCTTGTTGGGAAGTTTAGTTTTTGCATTCGGTCACAAACAGAAAAATCAAGAAAAATGTTTTTAATTACATCTACTCCGCAAAATAATAAATAATAATAAGAATACGTCATTTTGTTTATTTATTTATTTATTTCAAATCTAGACTATAGAAGCTTCATTCAAACCACATCGGAAGCTGTTGAGGATTTACTAGAATTGATCCCCGAAATTAAGAGCTGCCCGAAAAAACAAGAAGTGCTGGTCAAATACAGAAGCTGTTTCTACACAAATGGAGTCGAAAGGCAAGACGAAGGAGCAACTGAGTCTGAAGTAGCCACTGAAAATGCTAAGTATTCAGTCGACTATGATGGGCATCAGTATTCCATTTACCAAACATATGAAATTGATCTTGATTTGAAGAGGGATGTTGAATGGAAAGACAATGAGAAAATACACAAAGAAAAGAAAGAAAGTGAAGATATAGGAGATGAATTAGGGGAAAGGAGGGAGACCAGAAGTAAAGAAACAGAAGGAGATGAATTTAAGGAAGACAAGAATGGAGTGGAAAGCTCAGAAAAATTAAGTAAGGATTTACAGAAGACATCTACCGAATTAGTGATACGAAATAATGAAACTGTAAAACCTTCAATTTTAATTCCAACAGAATGGACAAGAGAAACGCAGATTAAGAAACCACAGACTGAACAAGAAATAAAGAAAGAAGTCAACGAATTTTGCAGGTAATTTATTTCAATTTTTATGAAATGATTATTACTTCCTTTTGAATGTGATCCTGGCTTTGTTATTTTTAATTATGTAAAGATTTTGAGTTTTGTATTTTATAAGCTTAGATAAAAGAAATTAACTTTAGTGCATTAGAAAAAAAAATGCTTATTTCTATTATTTAGTCACATCTTAGTTTTTGGTCATAAATTTTTCCAATTATTTTTGTTTAGAAATAAAAAAATAACTTCAGTTTTAAAGCGTTCACATCATCAGTAGTGAGAACCTTAGTCTCCAAAACGTTTGCCTTAAAATGTTTGTAGAAGGATCTGGTGGCCAACATACATGGGAGATGGTTTTTGTTTTATCTGCAGATGTTGTTTTTTGGTCACTGATTATGTATGGGTACTGAGAAACTTGCCATGTCAGGGGAATCGTCTCCTAACTCTATAAGATCTACGTAGGGGATCAACAAAAATCATCGATAGTTCATTTGCTCTTAAAGAATCATTGGTAACTAGATTACAATCTTCAGTAAAATGACCTTCCGTAATACAAATCGCCATCTTATGGTTCTCTCGACGACATTTAACTGTGTACGAATAATTATCATCTTCTCCAAATCGTTTACAGTTTTAAATTGCTGTGATGAGAAATTTGTTTCTTGATCATTAGAAAGTTATAGAGGAGAAGGTGGTATTTTGGAACCCTGTCGGTAATTTGGAACCCTGACATTTCACTGACAGATAGGTATCGCACCATCCCGGTGGAACTTGTAACTTGTTGCCCTCACACCCCCGACCACAGGCTCACGTGTCAGTTGCTTGCTGCTCGTTTGATGAAGCGTAGATAAGTGTTTGTTGCAGAACGCGGTTTCGAGAACTTTTTTTGATGTAAGTGTTTATATTTTCTGTGTCTCCTACAGTGTAGGTAACTAAGTTTTAATGCATCATATGTGTTGTACAGTTCTTCTTTTGCCAATAACCAATGAAACATGTTATTAATCTATAAGTTGTTACACGGTAGATCAACACTAATCCAAAAGGGCAATTGCGGGATATTTGGAACCCCAATGTGGTGGGTAATTTGGAACCCTACGGTCAGGAGAAAAAAAGCGGCGAGAAAAGCAGAAGACTTTGTGGCAGCTGAATCTGGAGATTCAGATTTTGAACTCCCAGCTGGAGAAGATGAGCCACGTCAAGAGGATGCCAAATGCCTATTTTGCGATGAGATTTTTTTCAACTTCGCGACCAGGTAATGCTATAATATAAATGTCAAACTGACCATCCTTGTTGGATATCTATTTTTAATAAACAAAACCATGTTTTTAAGCAAGATATTGAATTTTTATGAAAAAAAAAAAAAATGGGGTTCCAAATTACCCTCCCCCAATCACCGGATCACGATTTTGACTTTTTTTCACATTTTACAAAATAATATCTTTCGATTTAGGGATAGTAGCTAGCCATTTACGATAGTTAGCTGGGATGTTGCTAAAGCTATTTACGCCTTCAGTTTGGATTTCAAGCTTATTGGTGAACCATGGTGACCAAAAGACAAGGTGAGGTTCCAAAATACCACCTTCTCCTCTATTAATTAATGAATTGAATGAATTTTTCTGATCTAAATTCAAACATGAGCTCGTAAGTTGCTCTTTGGCAAAACTCATCGTCTATGAAACTAGAGGTTGATGACTGGTGTATGTAATTTTACAAATTCAAGAAAGCCGTTGAAGAACCACTCTTCGATTGTGTCTTCCATCTCGATTTTGTTGCTTAATGATTATCTCTCAACAGTGTTTATCTGATGATTGCGATCTTAATTTCTGTTTTCTATACAAGAACTCACTTTGCAACAACTGACATTCCCCTATAGTTTGGTCCTGAAGGAGGAGTGAGACATGATACTGTATAGGTCCTTTTGTTGAGGGATTTCCTCACTCCGGGATGAGATATAATCTCGATATTTCGACCCCGTGCCTCGGGCCTTCTTCGGGAGATGTTTTAAAAGTTAATCACATGAAGGTGAGCGCATAAGGGGCCGAAATATCGAGATTATATCTCATCCCGGAGTGAGGAAATCCCTCAACAAAAGGACCTATACAGTGAAATTCCCCTTTTCTGGCTTCAATTCATTTCGTTCAACCGTTATCAACAGAAGGTCTTTATATATAAAAGGCAGAACTTAATGACTCATCGCCGCACAGCTGAACCCAGGAACTTAGGGATGGGTTCCCCTTTTTGTCGTAGACGCCCACAAAGAGCGGAGTTTTGGAAACACAAAACCCCAAAGGGATGAAAAAGGGGTTAAAAATAGTTTTTCCTAGAACCGTTTGAGTTGAAAACACGAAATTTGACATGAGTATTCTTTGTCAAAATCGAAAAGACGAATTTTCGGTATTCGCGTCCTAAGGGGTGAAAACGGGGACGGATTCTTTCTTGAAGATTATGCGTACCTCTAAAACTGCTTAAGTAAAAACGTGAAACTCAAGTAAAATACTCTTCTTAAAAAATGAAGAATAAATCTTCAACGGTAGTTTTGCTAGTTTTCTGTAAATGCCAGCACATTTTAAAGAAGAAAATCTTCTACAATGAACAGAAATTAATGCCAGTTATAATCTAAGGACGGATGATGCAGTGATCAGTAACTTAATTGAAGGAGTAGGGAAAGAAATTATTTATATGATTTTACAAGTTCAATTTATTTCGATTTTTCATAGCATTGCTTTCAATTACTTGAGGATATAGCGGACTTTAATAGTACAGTACAGTATTCTTTCCCCACACTATCCCCACAAGATTTACATGCTATTGACTTATTGACTTATTATTCACATTAATATTAAAATTTCTAACTTTAGACTAAGTAACATAATTTTATCTACTCTTACTAAGATATATTTTATGTTCTTCAGACTGTAACAGCAAAAAACAGGCTTTTACAATCATTTCACTATAATATGCTCTGATTTTCAAATAAGAAGAAATATATTGGAGTAATTAGGTATTTTTTTTAATTTTTTATTTTTTAGTTCTCTGAAAGAACAAGATGATTGTCTAAAGGAATTAAAACAGACCTTGGATTGTTACGAAAGTGTTCGATCTAATAAAGAAAAAGTACTCAACAATTTACAATCCTGGCAGGACACTGTTCACCAGGCAATGTGCGATGACAACAAGGGAATGTCTGTTGTTCAGCGTAATTATACATATGCTTTTCTTTAACTTCCTTAGTATTACTTCAGAAAGGGACCTCATTTCGTCTAGTTTCTTTTTCTTCCGCAAGATTTTGTGACATTTGATTTTATTAGCAGCATTTTTAAAATTTTTGTTTGTCTTTTTGTTGTCATTTGCAAATTATAAATCTAGAATGAATGTCTCAACTTAATTTTATCTTTTATCAATATCATTTCATTTTAATTAGTATTATAAATTTAAGTTTCAGATCTACTTAAAACACATCAAATAATATTCAATGAACCTATCGCAAAAGTTTTCTTATTGACTTTTGCAAAAATCTCACTATAATATCTTTAAGTTTTCTTGTATTACTTTTTGATAGCTAAAATAGCAAGATTAGCTACAGCCTAAATTTCATTTAATTTTTTTTTATTTATTTTGTTAAATGATCTTTGCAGGAAGTATCAAACCAACATAAAAAAAAGAGTGTAGTTCCAAAAATTCTTTTTCTAGATAATTGCACTTTGTAAATTCACTAATTGATATGTTGTCTTTTCACAATAGCGGAAGCAAATTAATGGGAAATTGAGGAAAAATTACATCGCCATGTTTCTGTTTTGTTTTTTTTTACTTCAGTTCATTATCATGGAAAATATACTCAATGAATTGTTGTCTTAAGCGAGAGATTTCATGGATATTTCTTGCTAGAGAAAATTTTCTAATGAATGTATTAAAGTGCAACTGTATTAAAGTGCAACTGTATTAAACACGAAGCGAACAAAACCTTAGAAACAAATTTAATAAGAAAATAAAAAATAAAACAAGTTACAAGTTTCCAAAACCGCTACAGGTTTTATGAAACTTGTAACGCGTTTTATTTTTTATTTTCTTATTAAATCTAATGTTTTGTGCAAACGGTCGCTTCGGAGTAAAATTTTTTAGTTTTATCTTATCATCTGTCATGATTACAGCAGTGGTGAAGAAATGTTTCTTTAATTTTTCGGGGCAACTTTTAAGAAATATTTTAAACAATATTTTAAGCATTACATTTCTGATAATTTCTAAAATATCATAATAATTAATTGTTATTTATTTCAGAAATGATAGAATTAGATTCATTGGAAGACGAATGTTTTATAAAATTGATGAAAATGAATTGGAAGTGCAGGAATGAATTTCTTATTAAAGAAGCTAAGACCAAAGCAGACACATGCCAGTAAGAAAGATCTATTTTACTAAATTGAAACCGTTGGATTAGGAACACAAACCCCTCTCTTTTATTGAAAGTCCGTTTACTTTAACTAAACTTAAAACGAATTGAAAGAGAACTTCAAAAATTCGAAGACTTACTTATAAAAGTGATGATTTTTATTTAACTGAAAGTTACTTAATGCCGAAAGGTTTGTGTATGTGTTTAGAAAAAGAAATCTACACTTTTTAACCGCGATTTATAAAGATTTAATGCAACTCAGATTAAATTAACTTGTTAGTGTTATTTTATTCCATGATTACATCAGTAGTCAAAATATTTCTTTTTAATTTTTCTTAATTTTGGTCAATTTTAAGTTGTAATAGGATGCGGAAACAAACGTTGGAGAGATACTGCAACCAACTTGGAAAGAATATTATGTAAAGAAAGATTATCTTAGATTAGAATACAGTATTTTTATAGAATCAAAGAATTGTTTCATTCATTTTTGATCTGCAGTCTCATCTGTCCAGAAAAGTCATTTTCTTCCTATTACAATCTGCCCATCTGCTTTCAAGACAAGTTTCTCCGTGGCTACCATTGATCAGAGAATTAGCTTTCCTGAGAGAATTATCAATAATAGTTAAAGATTTTTTTTATTAGCAAGATTAATTTTCCTGCACTGTTCAGACATGTATCTCTCTTTAAAAGAGTGCAAAAATCCAAAATGGTCTTTGGGAAGAGAGAGAGCATATGAAATTTTTATATCTTGGTTTTGGACTTGGTTTTAAATGTTTTATTTAAGTTTATCAATGAAAGAAAACATTTATCATTCAAATTTCTTTTCCTGCTTTTTAATTTTTTCCCGAACCACTGTTGCTGTTTTACCTGGAATTAATCTACTGTTCTCATCTTTTTCAAAATATAACAAAGATGTCCTGTTATTTGCAATGGGTTTTAGTTTACAGTGTTTTGATTGCTTACATCTCATTGCCCATTAAAATGTTACGGTATTTGTTTTACATTATTTAATCATTTATATTTGTATTGATGAATGCTTCAGAAGATTTTTTTTCAAAAACACTATTTTTTTTGTTTGTTTAGAAGAAAGTTTTGTGAACTGACTGATTACATTTTTTGACATAAAACTGCAGTCTGCCAACTATGTACTTTTGTTTTATCAAGAGACACGTCAAGAATATTATTTGAACTTCCATGTGTTTACTTCCTGCATACTTTACTCCTTTTGCACTGTAATACCATGATTTGTTACCATAAGTACTGAGAATAATTAGGAACAGGATTTCACAGTTTATTAACCAGCTGAAAATTGCAATGAAGTGTATAATGTAATCATTGCTACATGAATACTATAAACTTATTGAGTTCTATTATTTATTTCTTATGATTTTACAATTTTATTTTCATTATTAAGTATTTTATTTTATATACACGTATGTACAGTATGTTTCTAATATAGAATCAGTCACTCCACAATTAAGCTTTATACACATTAGCTTTGCATTATTGGTGTACATTGATGAATACACTCCTAATACCCAATTCACTATAGTAGTATCTGATTATGAAGACAACAGAACCGACTGAAATTTTTAATACCCCCACCCCCTTATTGCATATGTTGAGGAAAGGGACCAATATATATTAGGTTTATTATTGTCATTTATGGCCAAAATAAATTACTCACCTTTGCTGAGATAGTTTGCTGATAATGGTACATTCTCTACTTTTATTTCGTCCTGAACATTTCTTTAGGTGAGAAATTGTGATCACAAGAGCAAAGGAAGCCGAATGCACTTTGTTTGTCATAGGCATTTAATATAGATACATGGGTTTCTATGATGTTTTTTGAACTATTATGTGGGTCAGTCTGAAATATGGAAAGCTATTAGTTAAGAAATGTACTGGAAATATTGGCTTAATATTAGTGCGCATTTTCTTTTTTTGTTAATAATCTATCAAATTATAATCCCATTTGTTAGAGCGGAATACCTCGTCTGATAACACTACTCTCTTTCAATAATTTTGCTCTTGGATTTCAACGGATAACAGCATGAGAGCACTTCTGCTTGTATTGAATGGTTCCTAGCAGTGACAGTAGACGTTCAATCCTCATAATCATTTCCATATTGCTTTAGTTAAGATGTGTCAGTAAATTGCAATGACTGATAAATATTATTTATTTCAGTTTAATTAATATTAAAGTTAATTTTTTATTACTTTTTTATTAGCTTTTGTAACATAATAAAACAGAGATTAGTAAAAATATCTAAGAAACTCCCTGAAAAGAAATAGCTTACCAATTCGTTAAATCTATTTACCATCTATCAACCATCTAGTCTTGTTGAATTCGGTTCAATAACTTTTGAGGCATTATTATAAATAAATGTTTCTGCACTGTTTTCTTTAATGGGAAATTATTTCTTCCCTTTTCTTTGATTCAGGTTTAATGTTCAGCAAATACTTTAATTTAAAACAGAATCATCATTTCATCTTCTTTGCTTTCTGTTTGCAGTAATCTTCAAGAAATGTTTGAATGCTCGACCAATTATGACCACACACTTCGTACTTTTGATGATGAAAAGTGTCACTTGAGTGTCATTGAGGATTTGATCGCTGTCGAAGGTAAGGCTGTTTTAACTCATTTATATTCTCACTGCTTCCAAAAAGAAGGAAAGGATTATCAAAAGCCTGAAATAATTGTAAACGAATATTTAACATTTCGAAGAGAAAATGAAAATGTTTCAACTCCTCGGAGTCAGAAATTTACAACACAGTCAAACAGCCAACGGCAGCGAAGGGCGATTGACTATGTAATTAATCTGCTTTTGATCCTCTGTATTATAATCAATTCCCAGAATTGAATCGTAGTGGTGAGGAGAATTTACAAAGATCTCCAGCAACAGTAGTGGACATAAATATTTATTTATTAGAAAGATCATTCTTAATATTTATAAAGTATTTTTTTAATTTTTTTATATAATCACTGATTAATAAAAGTAATATTCCTATATTCAGATAAACAGAATTTAAAAAAAATAAAAAATTAATCTATATTTTTTTATTGTCAGGAATTATAATTTTTTGTTCTTAGGGTATTACAATCTGTGAACCTTAAGCCAAAGATGAATAAAGATCTTGATTTGTTTCTTCCCTGTTTCCCAAATTTGTGCTTATGTTTTAATCTTAAGATTAAATGCACAAATGAAGACGCAATAAAAGCAGAAAGGCCATCAATGTTTTTTTTCGCCTATAAACATTAAAAGAAATTTATGTTTCTGCAAACTCTCAAACTATAAGAGAATTAATCATTGTACTGATCTTATTAACCTCACTAAACCCAAACACCTTAATATGTCCTTTGTTGTCTTATAGCAAACGTGTCCTTGTCATTAATTTGGATGGAATAGACCTGAGTTTGTTAGTTAACGCCCCTGCATCCATATCTTCATTCCATTCCTCGAAAACGATTTTTAGCGACCTCGTGAAGAGAAGTTATTAAGATTTTTCTTGTGTGCGTTTAACGTCCTCTACAGGAGTAGGAGCCCTAGGAGTCATATCTTGTTGGATTCCCCATGGGTTTAGGGGAAATCAAATTCAGACCAATTCCGGTTTTAGCTACACATTGACGGAGAAATATTGGTAATTATACAAATTTAAGATCTATATGTACAGAATCATCTGTGCTGAAAATGAATTTGATGCCCTCGACCCAATGTGGAAAGACAAACGCTTCTGTGCTTTTTCCCCTTTATATATTTCTTTTGTGTACCTGGGTATATTTATACAAAATTACGTATATTTTTACTAGAATAATTCCAAAATTTTGATCTGTTATATTGAAAAAAGCAAATATAATTCTGAAATTATAAATCTTTGGAGCTAAATCGTTCAAAACAGAAGCTGTAAATGTCTGTTTCTGTGTAATTCTTTTCTTTCACGGTTTCCAAAAGTAACAAATTTCTTGAAGAAATTTATTCAACAAAAGTTTTGAAGATTAAAAGAAAATATTCTTATCGTTTTTGAAGGTGATCATAAACTAAACTTTATAAAATTTTGTGAAAACAATTTCTATCAAGAAAACAAAATAACAACAAACAAAAAAAGATTTATTTTCAGTGTATTAAACAACTAAGTGATTCTTTGATATAAACATTTGCATAAATGCTCATAATCTTCAATCTTTACAAAATATAACAATTTTAAACTCATATTTTGATCAGTTTCTCACATTTTTTTCGGATGTATATGAACAAGAAATAGTAGAATCTGTAATGTCTTAGTTTTCTTTACTCTCTGTCGATTAGACGAAAAGACAGAGGTTTCTCTGGAGCCAGCACTAATCTTGAAATCAACTTCAAATCATTGCCGAAATGTTCCACTTTGAATTTCTGCAAAATCTACAGATAGTAATAAAGTATAAAGTAGTTTTGTAACACTGAAAAAAAAATATAACTTAACCAATAATAACTTTCTTAATTCGAAAAAGCAAATTCTAAATTGTTAGTATTTTTTTTTTGATATAATGCTTATCTTTGAAATATTTAAGAGAATTATAGTTCTATTTACTATAAAAGAGTTGTGAGTATAATGCATTATCCAATTTGTTCTAATTGTGAAACAGTTTTCAGACTGGAATGAACTAAATGTCACAAAGAGCAAACCCTGATGTCCTTACAACGTAATATATAAATCTCTTTATAATGATTGAAAGATTGTAACGTCTGATTGTAGAAATCAGGAATTACTAAAATAAACAACAGGATTCAACATATCTGGTCACAGATCAGATGTTAGCTGTCTTTAAACCATTTCAAAAACCTCATTATTGTGCGTTCTGTGTAAGGTAGATTTAGTTTCAATTCATTAAATGTTCTTTTTGTATTGAAGAACGGGATCTCTGCAATTGCTTTTCATTTTATTGCTTTAGATAAATTCATTGTTCTTTTGATACACCATGATGTTATTGCTGGAATCAGATCAGGTCAATGAGACCAGGTCCCAGTCAGTATGACAATATGATTGTTTTTTAATTTAAAATAAAAGAACAAAAAAATATAATCTGAAATTTATATTTATTGTAAACAAATATTTAATAATGGTAATAATCATATAACCAAGAAAATATTTTACCATTATATGGTATACATTAATTATTAATCAAATTATTAATTTGATTATTTAATTATAAATTATCCTTATGGGAAGCCTTAGGAGCTCGTCCGTAAGTATGGAACGCCGTAAGTCTGGTTGTCCGTAATCCGGGAACCGCCTGTAGTTTAAAGACTAATATTCAGACTTTTCCTTCTGAAAATTACCTTGGAAAAGGATCAAAGTTTAAACTCTTTGCTTCTTTATATGCTTCTTTATATTGAATTGATAACGTTGCAAGATTTAGTCCTGTGATATTAGACCTTAATCAGCTGTTATTTTACTTTAATTTTGAGAAGCTTTTTTTCTTCTGATATTACAATCACAGGAGTCTAACTATATTCTTAGAGCAACAAAAGATTTTGAACATCTAGAGTCTGGGTCATTATCTAAAATAATTTCAAATATTTTTAAAGACTGGTCCATTCAATCTAATGGTATCATTGGTCACAGTCTCTATCTCTTCAAACAATCATAGCAACATCTACATCTGAGAAACGTGATAGGCCAATGAAGACATTACAAAGTTTTGTTTTGGGTGCAGTATCTAGGTGTGCTGCTGCACTTTAAATGAAAAAGAACTGTAATTCTTTCGGGTATATGTGGAGGCAAAAAACCTTATTTCATTAAAATATTTAATGAATTCTAAATTCTTTCTTATCATCAGCTGCGAACTTATGACTTCTTCTTCTCTATTCTTGTACACTCATGAGCTATTTCAAGACCGATTGGAAGCTGATACATGACCATCTTGAGCATTCGATTATACCCATTTTTTTCTGTAATATTTCATCCAACCTCAAAGGGTTGTGAATATTGACAGACCAGTAAATGAATTTATTGTTTCTCTTTACAATCCCTTTCTAACAAGATTTACTTTATACAAAAGATTATATAGCATGAATTAATAATCTTTCAAATTGATTAGCAAATTCACTTCAATTTCACTTCAAGAAATGAATCATTTGATACCTCAGCTATTTCGATAAGTGCATCATATATTTTCGTAACTTTAAATCTTAATATTTTTTTTTCAATAGAGCATTCTCATCTGATTTCACTCAAGAGGTTTTACAATAAGGCTAGATACACATTTATGCAACGCGGTTCATCATGTTTATTGATACCGAGAAAAAGCATGTTATGGCCACGTCACCAAGTAATAGTAATTATGGCAATCACAGGACGTAAAAAAAAGTGGGGATTTTCTTGCGTGTTTGAGCATCCTGTTTTATTTTATTTTCATATTTGCTTCATTGTTGTAACCTTGGTTCCCTGATGTCTTAATTATGAACCTCAAATTAAAGTTTCCATTTCGGCTGCATTAAAACATATTTACCAGAGGTGGATGTAATAGGTAGAAACATATGTTATAAAAGCAGATGAAAAATCAGTTGAAAATGCCATCAGATGCAAATCTAAATGTCATAGGTATCTGTTGTGGATGATCAGGTGTATATTATTGCAGAATATTGTACTGCTTCGTAACAGTCCTATTAAATTTGTCCGAACATGAACTCCATAACTACAAATTGTACCTTTTTGAATAGTTTTCCTAAGGTAATGATCAAGAGTGTGTTGACTCATGATTCTTCTAAGGTGTTCTTGTGTTAGAGGATCAGGTTTTTCTTTAATATCAAGAAATTTTCCAGTGTAGTTACTAAGATGAACAACAGAATCTCGATAAGCTAAATTTCGTTCTTATAAAAGTTGTATATTTATATTTAAATTTGTGATTATGTGGTTGAAACCAATATCGACAGAATAGTTTACTTATGCAATGACTTTGTGATTTTTTTTTTTTATAAAAACTGTATATACCCTACCTTTACTAATAGAATTTGCATTTCTAATTCGGCCAGTCTTCGCCCGATGCACATTCGAGTACCAAAACCAAAAGGAAGAGTTGCGAATTTATTAAAGGATAGTCGCTTCTCTTCTCTCAACCATCTTTCTGGTTTAAATTTATCAGGATCAGGAAACTCTTCTTTCGATCTACTGCTGACCAGGAAAGACATTAACGCTAATGTCTGAAAATAAGAAAATATGACCTTTTTTATGGGTTTGTCATGTCATTAGTTTTGTTTCTCAGTTAATGAGCGATTGGAAGAAAAAAAAATCACTCAGTTTTAGGCTGAAATGATAAAAATAATCAGATGAATATATCTTAAAAAAATTCTAGTGTTTCTGTATTGAAAGAAAAGCTTTTAGATATTTTTGGTATTAGAAAATTTACATTCAGTAAATATGTTTTCATTTACATACGAGAGCTGTGCTGAAGATTGTGATGAATGTATTCACCAAACTGAGGAAACTTATGTTAACGCTTTATGTTTTTATTACATATCGATGTAGAAAGTGAGCTTCTTTATTAAATATGTGACTTTATTAAACATACTACATTTATTTTGCAAATTTTAAGGTTTTGAGCATATATAAAATAAAGCTTAAAGTATAAAATAGCATAATTACTAATCTTTAAAAATGTTTTAAGACAAAAACTTACTTAGTATATAAATAGCAGTTTTAAGATTGCTATTGTCTTATTAGAGTTAATAATAATTAGAGATTGTTTAATTAAAAATATGTATGTATTGGCAGGAAGATAATATGACAAATAAATTTTGATTTCTAAATGTTCTACAAATTTCGTTAAGAAACATTCAAGGAATCTTAACATTTCAAATTAGGTAATATATCATTAACCTTGAAATTGGTAAATGTGCTGGTTCTTTTTTATGTACTGCATATATTTTATACATCTAGGTGATTTAAAAATAAAATCCAAAATTGTAAATCATTCTATTTTAGCATTTTACTCTGTGTAGTCGATTAATTACATAGATTTCTGTCAATCTCTCTCAATTCCACAGTAATAACAGATTAAATGTAATTGGATCTGTCCGCTCGGATGTTAAATCTCAATGTTGAATTATTAAAGATATCACATGTTGCTTTATTTCATTTCTTTAGAAACATTAAATAAGATTCAAATAAGAATGCCTTTTTGAGTCGACATTAAATAAGATTATAGTATACTAACTAGATTACTATAATAAGATTATAGTATACTGATTACAGAATAGTAATGATAAATTCTTAAAGCTATAAAAATAATAATCTTTAGATTTATTTCAATATTGTAAAGCTCTCTAATCGGAACTTTAACTTAATTCGTTCAGAATTATAATCCGTCACTGTAATATGAAATAGTTTCCTTAATCCTACATTGAATGACTAAAGTAAATTTACTTGTGACAATTTTTTTAAAGAAAAGTTATAAAGAAAAAGTATATTTTTATACAAACCCCTGCTGGAACATGATGTCCGGATAAGACACAGTCTGAGGCTACAAGTCTTGAATTCATACCAACAACTGGTGTTAATCTAAAATAAGAAACAAGGAATAAAAAATATTCGAATGAAAAGAAAACATTCACTGATTTTAAACCTGATTACATTCGGTATTTGCTTCTGAACCTACTTCAAACAAACGGAAATTTTCTTTTAGGTCTCAGTCTGTCTCTAGATCTTCAAAATTAAGATCTAGAATAAGTAAGAGTCTATTGTTAAAAGGAACTGAAGATGAATATAAAGAATCATAATCATCTTTTGCTTAAAAGTGATTGAAAAAGATAGTAGAAATTCCAGTAGAGTCTATTTCAAATATCAGTGGACTAGATTTCAATTCTCTTCCATACATTAAGATATC
>JAFIDM010013913.1:47713-64015 GCA_023159025.1 Thereuonema tuberculata
ATATATATATATATATCACTGTTCATTCTTGTAAAAAGGGAACATATATTAATGTCTTTATTAGCCAATTAACAGAAATTTTAAACATAGTAATATCTTGTAATGACACGAAACAAAGTTCTGGTCAGAAACCTTATTGAGGTAAAACAAAAAAGTAGATGTGTAAGAAAGGGATATTCACACTAATAAAATTAGGATAACTATTTGGAATTTATAGTTGAGTATTTTAATAAGATAATCTTTTATCATAGCACTGATAATTGTACTCACATAGAACATCAACACTATTTTGAATCACATGTAATCCATATTGAAAGTACGGATTAACTATTAATATATATTAATTCATCAGAATCAAGAAACTGGTTTGAAATTTTAGACATTGTTCGTCCAATTGAATATTCAGAAACACATTTAGGTTGCATCACTGAGAAAGAATGAGATTGACTGATACAGTGACCATTACATCTCGTACTTCTTCAGAGAAAGCTATTTAAACTAATCTAAATCATACGTTGTTGGTTTTTATTCAGAAGTAAAAATTTTTAAATTGTTTCTACAACATTATTATGTGGTTATACGAGTCATAACAGCAGGGTTTCACCAAGACTGAAGAAAAGGTGTTAATGGGCTCTATTCTCAGTCTTTTTACATTTTTTAACTTTGATTTTACTCAATAGAAGTAAGAAAATATATTTTGAATGAAATTTGGCTGTTCTGATTAATTACTTTTGCTATATAATTATTCATAATGTGTGGAATAAATAGAAATAGGGACCATGCATTTGTGTGCATGGTCCTTGTTTCTACTTTTACTATATATTTTAAATTAATTGTCGTCAAGTGAAAGTAATGTTATTGACGTAATAAAAAAACTTGGATTTGTACCTGTAAGACTCATTTAAGCAGGCCTTCAAATAATGTAACTCATTGATTATCTGTGGGGTTATCTTTGAATCTGAGGTTGGAAGAAGCTTTTTTATTTCTTTGTACAAGATATTTTGTTTCTCTGGGTTTTTTGCCAAATGATAAAGACAAAAAACAGCTGCATGAGATGTCTGAAATGAAATAATAAAAAAAAATTAATTATTAAATAGTAATTATTTAATTTTAACTTGGTTTTTATTAAAACTTTATTTCCTTTTATATAAAAAATAAATTTTATCATTTCTACTTTTTTTTCAAGTAAGATGAGCCCCATATTATCAGTGGGTTTTGTATTCGTTTGAACACTTGTTGATTTGATGCTTATCGAAGGACTACAGACATGAAACCATGTTTTCTTTTCCGATGTTTCTTTGTCAAGAAATTCCCGGAAAAAGACGATAAAAATTCCCATAGAGAATCATGAGAACCTAACACTGAATTTCTATAAAGTGTTAAAAATCTTTTTAACTAATTCCATTAATTTGCGCGTGATTTGATTAAAATTAATTGACTTCAGACAATAAATAATGCGAGTTAATTCTTTTTTTCGTCAGAAAACAGAAAATTCTAGCAAATATTAGAATTTGAAATAAGGAGGTTTTTCTTTTGTATCGTTTTCATGACAATCCTTGAGAATTAGAGTAATGAAAAATCGAATAGTTCGCCTTGTTTCATTTTTCTGTTGTCCATTGGTTTTGTTTTTTTTTAAGTTTTATTTGAAAACTTTTGTCGCCGAAGAGAATTTTCTTCAAGCAATCCAAAAAGCAGTGAATTGTCTGGTTCACACTTTATTTAAAGAATTGCGTAATCACAATCTATTTATGTAAATGGTTGGCTTAAATAATTGATTAAAATGTGCTTTATGGTACTGCCAAAGCCGTGCCGGCGTGGTCGTGCGTTCTCAGGCGTCGGTTTGCCGTGAGGCCAGTGTGCCGGTACCCGGGTTCAAATCACGGTCGAGAGCATGGATATTTCAATTTCCTTTCCTGTGTTGTCAGCCTCTTCTTCACTTTCTCTTCGGTCTGACGTCATTCCGTAATGGCGTCCTGGAGAAGGCAAATGGGAACCCACTCCAGTATCTTTCCTTAATCCGTCTATGGCTGCTTCTAGGGGTTCGCCGTTGTGCGACACTAGAAATCCATCGACCGCGTATCTCCGGATCGGGGATCGCACTCAGTGGAGTGGTACTGCCAATAGCATGCTTTGTTATCATTCACTGCGGATAGGCGTTTTTTTGTTTCCGGCCTACGACTTTGCGGAAGGATATATTACGTCATGATGTTTCTCGTCGTCGATCACGTGATTCCCAAACCACGCTGTTCTTTTTTTTCTGAATTTAACATGGCGGTCCAAGATTATGTGGCTCTGCAATTGTCGGCTCATTAGGAAATATGTGCTAATTTGTGTGAGTTTATTTTGGTTTTGAAAATGAGATAACGATCCTACAACACATTACAGGATGCAGAATACCAGCATTTCACCATCAATCATAATATCCATTTCAAACATCGTATTACTGGAGCTAAAACGAATATCATTGACAGCACAAGATGTGCTTTCGTTAGGCCCAATTTTCGTTTTTTTGAACTATACTAAAGACAGTAAATAATCAATCGGATGCTTCGTAAATATTTTTTTTCTAGTTTAATGTTGATGGGGCCTTTTAGAAAGAACCGCGTTTTCGTAAATATTTAGGTTTTTTTTCTGCCTTTAATAATGATGGACACTTTCAGCAAGAATTGGCTTTTCTCTAGTCGCTTCCGATCGTTCTCTTAAAAATTGAAACATCAGACGTCAACTTCCGCTTCCGGCTCCTGAAAATTGTCCGGAAATGGCCATATTTCGCCACGCGGAAAAAAAAAACCGGTTCAACTGCATTATGCGGTAACCGGAAGTGGATGCTTTGTTGGTATTAACAACCACAACCTTTTGTAAATATTAAGTATGGCGCATTCTAGCAAGAGATCCTTTTTTTGTATTCGATTTCGATTTATCTACTAAATTTCAAACATTTAGTTCCAAAACAGCCATATTTCGCAAAGAGGGAAAAAAAAAATAACCCCTTCCGGTTACCGTAATATGCAGTTTTACCAAAAAAAAAACCGGTGGCATAAACGACAGTTTTATCAAATAATTTTGTGACGCTTTTTTTTTCTATTAAGCATGAGGAGAAATCTACTCAGTTCAATAGCACCAAAAGAAAAGAAAGTCATTGAAAGTTTAGGCAGCGAACTGTTATTACCTTTCCATTTTCTTTTTCAATTTCTTTGAGTAAACAAATTTCCCTTTACTTACTGTATCGATGCCAGCAAAGAGAGAATCCATAATCATGACAATGACTTCTTTGATGGGAATATCTTTTGCTGCTAACATGGATTCCATAATTGTAGGATCTGTGTCAGCGTCTTCTCCCCTAGACTGAATTTCTTTCAACATGATGTGGATGTGTTTCAAAGCTATTCTGGAACAGATTTTTAGTATGGTTATTCATTAGCTTAAATTTCTTAACCTCTTATTTTCAGCAGTTAGTAGAATACGGAGGGCTGGACCACATTTATAAGAACGTTTTCAACAGCGCATTGTTATGCGCATGTGAATTGAACCGGAAATCCTGTTGTTTGTTTTTGTTGTTGAGCATGTGCAGTCAGTGTTAACATATGTACATTAGAGTTGTGTATTCAGATGGCTCCACGAGTACCGATTTGGTGGGATGGGTATGTTGTAGCCCTTTCCGATGCGAAATATTCTTATTCCAGAATAATAGAAATGTGTAAGCAACGAAATTTTAAAACTTCCAAGTCCTTTATTAGTCGAATTATTGCTCAGTCACGTTTGAAGACTGTTAGTGAAGTGAGGAAAAACCCCGAGGGCCGCAAACCACACCCACGAAGCGCTGCCACTCTAGCTGTTGTCTGTAAGGTTAAACAAAACATTATGAAAGAAAATCCCAGCACCCATAGAAGTCTTGCACAACGAACGGGAGTTTCCAAAACAACCATAATACGCATAATTCATAGGGACCTACATCTAAAGAAGCACTACAAAGCAAATGTTCACAGACCGTTGCCTCCACACATCGCCGAACATAAGACAGGCAGTCGAAAGTTGTATGAAGAGCATTTGTCGGGCGAAAAATGGAAGTATGTTGTGACGTTGGACGAAGGATGGGTTTATCTCAACGACTGTAACAAACCAAGTGCGATTTTTTATCATCATCGTGATGCTGAAGATCGTTCAGCAATGTAAGGAAAAGTTCTCAAAGGGCTTTACGAACGTGACTGGTTACAGCTATTGGGGGAAAAATTGATGGAAAGGCAAAGGTTAATGTTACATATCATCAGGAAAACATCTTACAACCATTGTACCTCAGCAACATTCCAGCACTGAACAGTACTGCGTCGTATGAAGTATGAATCCATCAGGACAAAGCGTCGAGTCATACCTCTCAAAAACAATGTCCTACATGTCACGATGAAACAGGAACAATGAAACAGGATTTCGATCAATTCCGTTCAGTTCGATCCCAGTGAAATCCCCTGTCGCTTCCCCTAAGGACTACTGCGGCTCTGGTCTGTTGAAACGGGCATTAGAAAACAGATGACTTCGAACTATGGCTGGTTTATGGAAAGCCTGTCAGGAGGAGGGAACAAGATTCCCCTTGCCACACTGCAGCGCAACCTCCTCCAATGGAAACTACGATGTAGGGCCATTCATCGAACGCAGGGCAGACAAATAGAGCACAACAGATGGTGGAATCGCGGCTTTTCTTAGACTTCTCATATCAGAAAATTCGTTCTGATAAACGTGGTCCAACCCTCTGTATACTAGCAGGAAATAAAAAAAAAACCAAAAAAAGAATCTATATCTATATATCCAGGATTTGATAAAATAGCTAAAAGCTTTAAGACATATTTTTTGAATATATCAAAACAAAGATGAAGCTATTATTATCATAACAGTAGTTTTTTTTATATTTTCTAAGTAACTGTGAAAATTCAGTTTCTCTATTCATAAATTCCCTTAGATCCTTCTTTGATTTATTAAGATTTTGAAAACTTAGGTTAGATCATAGAGTTGAGATAATAACAAGGACTGTAAAGTCTTTTTTATCTCAGATTTTGGGGAAAAAACTTAGTTAACAGAAAAAAAAAGCTTTTATGCATTAGAGCTGAAATTGCATCAAAAATAATGACATCGATGTGAGCATGTTATTATAACTTTTTCCTTTTTTTATTTCAATTTTGGGATTGAAATTTACCTCCTCTTCTTTTTTTATTTTTCCCCTTTTACTTGATTCACAATTCTTTCCTCTTAATTCCGTATTCAAAGTCTATTTCTGTGTTTTCGTGGTTCTCCTTCCTTCCTTTTCTACATTTATTGATGTGTGCGTATCCAAATTCTTCCCGATGAAGGAACATGGTATCGAATCAAAAATATTGAGAAAAAATGAGAGAGAGGTACGTAATAGGCGATAGGAAGTTGCTTTAATTTTTAGCGTCATTTTTTTAATCAAAGTAGAGAAATAACAGAAATAGTGGAATCTCTATTCATCCTCTACATTTTATTATTGAATTACAATAAAATTTTACAATTACGAGAAGACAATGTTTATCTTTCCTTAAATAGATTCTTTGATTCCATTGTGAATCTAGAAACAAATTGCAAGTTATTAAAACTTGTGAAACCTTTTTCGAATTGATCTTCCTTTTAAGACAACCCTTAAAAGCTTTTTATTTGTGAATATCAGCTGAAACGTCTTTCCTGGAATAGATCTCTTACTTGTTTATGTCTGGTTAAGTCCTGGTACCAGACTCAGTATCTTCTCCTCCCTAACAAATTACTGATGAACTCCTAAATGAGAATAGAAGACAGGTTTCACAATGTCAAATTAGACGAATAACCCGTCTGTAAGGATTTAAGAACAATTCCATCTTTCTTATGGTGTATAATCTCAATATCCAAAAAAAAGCTCTAAAACTACTCACTCTGTACGTATGTATGTTACATTAAATCCTAAGTTCAATTCACTTATTTGCGCGCAAGTAAAAAAAAATACAAAGAATTTGCAAATAAAAACCCTTCTGGGCCCTCAAATCTCTGGGTCTCCACTACAATGGTACCGATGACCATCCCAAAGGAAGGGGCTGCTCTGGCGTTAAGTCTCCATTTAGTGGCTTTTGACAATAACTCGGATTTTGCCATTACCATATAATTTATAATGGATTAAAGAAGAATTCGCCTCTTAAGCTTTACTTTTAGATTTCTTCAGTATGTTCATTTAGTGGCACGGTCGAAAATAAGCAGATTTTTAATGTGACATTTAACATTGTATTTACAAATATAATTAATTTACTCAATATAACACTAACTTAATAGTTGTTGGAAAAGCTATAATTAATTTCGAAATTAAAACAAATATGTATGAATCACAGTATAATAATAATTTTCTTACTCTTCTAAGACTGTCTGGGCCTTTATAAACTGTCTCCATTGTTTTGTTGGATATATTTTCCAAAGAGGAAAATTAAAAAACATTTCTTGCATTGCTTGAAACCACTGTTGTACTGCTTGGATCAATCGACTGGGCTCTGAGTCAGAAGGCAGAGAAGGTTGAAAACCTCCCAGACGGGTATTAAGAGTGACAAGGGCTGTAGCTAAGAAAACGAAACGGGAAAAAAAATCAAAGTTTACTATATGCAAAAATTTTAAAAAATTAAAATAATTACAATCCCAAATCTGTGTAAATTTGGGTCTTTATCAGATTAAGACTCACGAGCGTCTCATTTGTGGAGGCCAAGTAGTTTGTTAGATTGCTGGAATCTGAACAATTGCAGTAAGATCTAATGAACTAATTATTTTGATTGAATCATAATTCATAAAGAATTCATAATTCTTGATTCGGGAATGAACTGAATATTTGAGGAATATATGTTATAGTCTTTTGTATAACATTAGAATGACTTCCATGAGTGTAGCCGCCATCTTCAATCTAAACTGGTTTTGCGAAATAGTTCCTGCGAAAATGGTTGTAATTCATCGTTTGCTTGATTCACATCTAACTCTAATAATGCTTTAACTCCGAAAGATTTGATTTCGTGATTTATTTAAGACTAATTGTATAAAATAAGTAAAAGAAATTTCACTTGAGCTTGTAAGTTTAAATGATTAAAAATAATTCACATTTTTATCTTTATTTTTTTTCCCTTTATCGTGATTTGGGATCGTGATTATCAATAAAATTAATCGTAATGTTGGCTTAAGATTGATTCATAAAAGTTACATAATAGTTTATGAAGTTTGTTTGTGAAGGCAAGAAAAAAAGAACTCTACAATTAAGAAAAAGATAAAATCTAAAAGAAAATAAAACAAACAACAAATATTTAGCAACTGAATCATGAAAACACTTACATTCTAAAGCCCATTTGTAGAATTCACTCAATAGATCTGAGACTTCACATCGTTCATTTTTGATGTCGTTCAGTCGGTCCATGAAGTCAGAGGACACCTTTTCAATGGCAGGAATATAAACCATATTGTTCTTAGGTTTCATCATGTGTTTTTGAAGCTTACTTCGAAGCGAATGCCATTCTTCACCCTGCCTTTTCAATTGTAATAAATGTAAAATAAACATAAAAAATTGGCATTAATATATACAAATTAATATATACTAGCTTCATAATCTCTGCGACAATATATATCTATATATCTATTTATACAGTTCTGTCCAAAAAAATAACAGTAAGCGTTTTAACTCAATTTTAGCTTGTTAAGGTCATTAATTAATTATTGACTTTCTTGCTTCAGCACTTGAACTTTGATGCAAACTGCTGTAGATTAACATATTTATGAACTTTTAAAGTGGTTTTGCAGATCATGGGAAAGAGAAAAGACATTTCTACAAGGAAGCAAGGGATGATTTTGGGACTCAAAGCTGAAGAAATCTCGAATAGCAAAGTTGCTAGGAAATTATCAATTGACCATAAAACTTGGGTAATATATTGAAGAAACAAGCTGAAACTGGAAAGTCAAGTTTGAGGTACAAATGTGGTCGGAAGAAAATCTCCAGTCCCAGATTTTGCGGGGCAATGAAAATGATGGCAAAGCAAGACAGAAACCTGAGTTCAAGACAGATTGCTTTTAAGATTGAGCAGGAATTTGAGACCTCAATTTCCCATCAAACAGTGCTAAGACGCCTTTCTGATCTCAACCTTAAGAAGAAAAAACCTGCAAACAAAGCCCTCCTAACAAAAAAAGCATGTTGAAGAAAGAAAAAGGTTTCTCAATCTGTATCAACACTGGACATCCGAGGACTGGAAAAGTGTTATTTTCTCGGATGAAAAGAAATTTATTGTGTAAAAAACTAATTAAATATTGTTGTACCAGTAAAGCAGAGTTAATTGAAGAAATTATTCACATCTGGTACCATGAAATCGAACCTGGTAGTCTACATGTGAAAAAGTTGTCGAGTCAATGACATAACGAGTTCAAGGCACGAGGTGGACACACAAAATATTAAGGCAAGTTGATTTTGATGTTCTGTACAACTTAATTTCACTTAAAAAAACAAAAAGTTCAATAAGCCAATGAAATATAGCCTCTTTGTTGTTGTTTTGAAATATATTAAGTAAAATTGTAGGTGGGGATATTTTTCTGGACTCAACTGAATAATATGTAAGAGATAATGCAACGAATTTATTACTGCTAATTAATAATTATTAAAGCTAGAAATTCAACCATATGACTGCTTTGGTAAGAAATTTTTTTGTTTAATTTTCATTATGTTTTTAAACAACATGATTATTTTAAAGAATATTCTTAATGATTATTTTAAAATTGATTGAATGAAAAATTCAAAAGAAAAAATCCTTTTTAAATGAAGAATACTACCTTTTTATTTAATGGCATTTTTTTTATCAAAAGTAGTCAAATAAATTATTTCCTGATATTATTCAAATTGTGATCCACTTGTTTTCGCTCGTGTTTATTTGAAAAGTTTCTCAGACGGATCCCTGGTGGAGTTGGAATATTTCTCCGCAGTTGTTTTGTAGGTAAATAACGAAGTTCCTCTAAATCGATGAAATGGAAAAATTGGTAATAGAATCTCTTTGTTGGTGATTGAATCGTATTCTTCAGAACCATTAGAAAAAACTTCTTTTTCTAAACTACTTTTTCTTTTTCTGGTACAACCAGTCTAAAGTGTTTACAGCGCAATTGTTCAATGTAACGTCGTGACTTTTAAGCCAGCCTGTTTTTGTCTACAAAGACAGGCTAAATGAAAGCGTAATTATGTAGTCATTTTGAAAATAAAAATACGACACGCCAATAGCAGATATATAAAACGTTCTTGCGCATAGTAACTATTTAATCTAAAATCTAAACGTGAGAATAAACTCCATTGTTAGATTCTATTGCACCTCAGAATCGCTCAGTGCAGATAGTTCAAGTGAAAATACGTTTATCACAGTTTCTCACGTTCTCAACGGCTGAAAATAAAATTAAGAGACGCAGATAAATGTGTGTGTGTGTGTGTGGTCGGTTCGCACCGAAGTGCGAGCTTCGTTGCCGAAGCATCCGTGCTCCAGGGAGCGCTAGTGTTCCCAAGACGGCGAACCCCTAGCAGACTCCCTAGAATTACAAGGGAAAGATACTGGGGTGGTTTCCCGTGGCCTTCCCCAGGACGCCATTAAGGAATGACGTCAGACCGAAGAGAAATTGAAGAAGAGGCTACAACACATGAAAGGAAATTTTTGAAACATCCATGCTCGCTACCGGGATTTGAACCCGGGCGCTGGCACATTGATCTCACGACAGACCGACGCCTGAGACCGCTCGACCACACCAGCGCGGCACGCAGATAAATAGTTATCTAGAAAATTAAATTAACATTCGGGACAGGTAAACGTTCCGTATTAAATTTATCGGGACAGCGGGACACAACCTCAAAAAACGGACAATCCCGTAAAATGTCTAGTTCCATTTTCTAGCATTAACCGAACAATGTCTGAACTCCACCTTCCTTAACAACTTGATGTAAATCATTATTGAACATTCAGAATAAATAAATAACAATTGTATCCTATTCCTTTTCTACAGAGTCAGAATTGAAATTATAATAAATTTAATTATTGAAATGTCTTCCTTAATATTGCGATTAATGAAAATAACAAATTCACTTGGAAAGATCACGAATAACATTTATAAGAAATTACTCCTTTGTTTTTTCAAAAAAAGAACCAAAAATGTTTTTTTGGAAACATTGCTTCCAACTTAGATCAAGGAAAATTAAGAATAAATGTAGAATAAACAAATTCGTATCTATTTCAAATTTTAACTTGGATCTGAAGGAAGAGAGGGCCATGAAAATTAGATATTTAAATAACATATAATAGTTTATAAGAGATTTGTACCACTCCGTGAGAAAAAAAAGCATTGACAAAGCAACAAAGTAAAAATTCAGGTAACTCTCAGACCATCTTCTGAGTCGAAATATTGAGTTAACTTCACCTGGAATGGGAGAAATCCATCACAAAAGATTGTATTATTTAAATATCCAATTTCAAATGTTTTTAAGCTGTCATTTCGAATACTCACAATGTCGAAATCCCAACGGAATTATATATTTCTGGTTTGGATTTTCTGTAGATTGCCACTTGTGGTAGCGTTACTCTCCAAGGATATTTCCCTTCGTTGGCGTGGACGGTCTCAAAGTCTTTTGCATCAAACAACCAAACAGTTGGAGGTAATAAAGGACCATCCAGACGTACAATGTTGCCATATTGCTGATAAAGGGCCCAGTGGACAGGTATAGGATCTGCTATGTCGTATTTCCTAACTAAACAAAAACATAAATACAGTTTCGTAATCATTTCAGTATCATTACAGCTTGTATCCTATTCCTTTTCTACAGATTCAGAACTGAAATTATAATAAATTTAATTATTGAAATGTCTTCCTTAATATTGCGATTAATGAAAATAACAAATTCACTTGGTAAGATCACTAATAACATTTCTAAGAAATTACTCCTTTGTTTGAGCATACATTGTTGCAATAAACTAAATCACTTTCTTGCGAATAAAAGGTTTTTAACGTAACTTGACGGTTTCGAAAAATATACACTTTATTATGTCGCTGAAGTAAATTTCAGTCTTAGAATCTAGACTCCAAGTTTTGACGAGTCAAATTTCTGCCAATCTTGGACATAATATATGAATAAAAATTAAGAATTGCTTTTCTGTGCTGCTTGCTATTAAGTTGTAAGTAAAACATTTATATTATATAATAGATTTTTTTTAAGCTATTTTAGTGGGCCTGGTAGCCGAGTGGTAAGTTGCTTGGCAGCGTTGGAGAGTTGGGATTTTTTCACGTTTCATTCTCCTTTAAATGGATCTTATGATCTACCCAGACCTCTGTAGAATAGGTACCGGGTTTCTTTCCCGGGGGTAGGGAGTGCCTGACGGACCACTTGACCTCATCTCAGTCCTGTTGATCAAAGAAACGTTGGAGTCTATACCTTCAGTGCCCTTCGGGCTGAGAGCCTTGGGACAAACCTAACCTAATCGAATCTATTTTAAGTAATAAATCTTTTTAAATTAGAAAGAAAGTAATGTAATTGCACTATTGCTGGATGGGAAGACGAGAATCTGTGGCAGGACAGGGATAATGGGCAAATAACAAAGAAACATCAACTCTGCAAGACTTTGTAAATCCAACATTTTTAAAATTAGGAAACTTGTAATTGGATTATATTATCAAAATTTAAATGAGAAATAAAAAAAAAATCTTTGACGTTTGTAAATTGTCCTTTAAATCTCAAATTTTGAAAACGAACTTACTTCCTGGCATGAAGATCCAGCTGGATTTCAAGAATGGCACTGAGGGAGGTCCAGGGATTTCATTAAAACTACGAATTAATTCCTCTTTGGATTTCACTTGGGTTGAAGCTGAAGACATTTGTCTTACCAATACCTTAGTGTAGGAAGATGAACATCTTGGCAACATCATCTAGGGAAACAAAATAGGTAAATTTTTATCAAAATACTACTTTTTTTCGTTCTTGAATCTTTATTCTTCTTATTGCAGTGTAGTTTAAAAAAAAATACTTAGGCCTTCATAAAAAATTTCTTCATTATTGATAACATCGAATAAAAAAATAAAAATTATTTTTTGTGCTCCCATGAAAAACCTCTGTAATAAATCTAATAGGATTTTTCATGCTGAATTCCAGTATGTTATTAGTTTTTGTCTACCACGCAAAGATTTTAAGTGACATACAAGTTAAATCTAAAAAAAAAAATCATCTATTTATGTACATTTGTAACACTATTCATATTATTTAAAAGTAATCGTTGATGATTTTCTTGCGTACTTAGCATCTGGAATATCTGTTAAGTGTTCAACAGCAGTCAGGCAAGCAAACTAGGACTTCACTTGCCCTGGTATCTATTTCTATGATGATGAACTTGTTTCCATTGAGCAACAGGACAACTACTATTACAGGAGTCAATGAAGAGTAGCTATTCTGTTGTTTTAAGTTTTTGACCAGCACTGTCCACCATAGAGCAAACATTGTTGCAATAAACTAAATCACTTTCTTGCGAATAAGAGGTTTTTAACGTACCTTGACGGTTTCGAAAAATACACACTTTATTATGTCGCTGAAGTAAATTTCAGCCTTAGAATCTAGACTCCAAAAGTTCGGCCTGTTTCCGGATAAATTTAGATCTCGAGTAAGGTCGTTTAAGTCACCTTGCGTTAATAGATGGCGCTCAGAAGATGTACTTAATTCAAAATTAAGGCCAAGTTGAAGTTCATATTTAACTAGCGCCATAGTTTTCCGACTATATTTTAATCGCCTTACTTTTTTTTGGAGGCTGTGGTACATGTAAAGTCCTCACTGTGGTCTTAAAGCAGACGGCATTATTTGGGTATTTCATAGTGTTTGAAATTAAATGTCATTCCTGTGATGTATGTTAGGCAAAATTAGCAATCTTCAGGTTCTCTTCCAAACTCTTGAGAACTGCAATAGGCAAATGGCAAAATCCTCTAGCAATCCTGTCAGAAGCCTAATACAGGTAACACAGCAAAAATAAGGGGTAGGGTAAGTTCTTATCTTGGTCGTCTACTTTACAACCAAAATATAGCAAAATACTAATATTTTTTAATGCGTCTAGTGAAATTTCGTCGTTTGGAGTTTTAGATGTCGATTGACACATCCAATGACACAATGGCATAATGACACAATTACTCAGTAATCTAATTACTAGAGAAAAGAGTGTAGCAATGCGTACACAGAGAATGTTAGCTTAATATTGACACAAGTTTCTCATACTAGTGCTGTGTTCATGATGGGACAAGATGCATTTTGCATCTGCCATTCTGCCTGGCTGTTACTTGCCCTGAATCTATCTAAAGATCGCTTTACATCAGTGGTTCCCAACCTTTTCCAGCTGGCGACCCACCTTTCCTTATCGGAATACATCCACGGTCCATCGGTCCATAAAAAATAAAATAAAAGAAACCAATCAAAATACAATTCGATTTGTTTCGATTTGTCTGATCTTTTCTGATATTTTATTCGATGGTTTCTGATAGTTTTAGGATCAAGTCGCGACCCACCTGTAACCCTTTCGCGACCCACCGGTTGGGAACCGCTGCTTTACATGTATCATTTCAACAAGCCATAACGCAGACAATGTCAGGATAGATTGCCAGTGAAAAGAAAGATTTAAAACACTTTTCTTACACGTTCAATATCGCCTTCCGTCACAAGGAAAATTTACACTTCTCAATTGTCATCATATCTACGTTTTATTTACGAAAAAAATAGTATTGATTTATAAAAAAATTATCATCAAATAGGCGAAAAAATGTTTTTAATTAATTAAAATAGGAAGTATTCATTTTTGTTTTGTTTTTTTCATTTTTTTGTATTTCTTTGTTTTCAGTTTCAATAAATCAGTTTCGATAAATAATTTAGTCTCGTTAAATCTCGACCAACCACGATATGTTTTCGAGATTCCAATCGCTCGTCGATTCAAATTTTCAGGCCGAAATTCTGTAATGATTTTGATTAATAATGTAACGTTTTCTGAAAGCATTCACGCAAACATAAGGAAAAGATCACCTCCATGCGTGCAAATTATTTTTATAATCGGTAATTTCAAAAAATAGATACTAATCGATTGAACAATTCGTCATCAGGAGTGCTAGTGACAGACGGCTCCTTAGCGATGGCCTGAGCGATGGAGCTTATGGCCTGTGAAATGGTACATGTAAAGAGCCTTTACAGTTTGGTTCTGAAGGAGGAGTGAGACATGATACTGTATAGGTCCTTTTGTTGAGGGATTTCCTCACTCCGGGATGAGATATAATCTCGATATTTCGGCCCCGTGCCTCGGGCCTTCTTCGGGAGATGTTTAAAAGTTAATCACATGAAGGTGAACGCATAACGAACGACTTCCGTCGTTGGTTTCTCGGGAGAGTTGCTCATGTTGTTCGTTCCGTCCAACGTCGGAAGTCGTTCGTTATGCGCTCACCTTCATGTGATTAACTTTTAAACATCTCCCGAAGAAGGCCCGAGGCACGGGGCCGAAATATCGAGATTATATCTCATCCCGGAGTGAGGAAATCCCTCAACAAAAGGACCTATACAGCCTTTACAGTTTGTCTAGTTGTCGTCTGCCTGCAGATACGTAAAAGATCAAAAAAAAAAAATCATTACTGCGGAATTTATCTGATTGTGACGAAATAGATAGGATCTTTCAATATACTCCTTAATAAAAACCACTGTCAAAAAAAAAAAAAGTGAGTGATCAAAATTATGATTGCATATTTTAATTCAGAGTGAAAAATTTCTGTAGAAATAACTTCTTGAATTTCCTAGCCTCACTCTGACGTTGTCAGGTAGGGCTAGTCCATGGTCCAAAGTTTACCGTTGTCGATGAAAGAAGAAGTAAACCTAAAAATGTCTTTGCTTTTCTCATAAACTTCATTCTGTTATTTGTCTTAAAAGTAAAATGAACTCAAAATAGATGGCATGGGAAGTTTCTTTTTTCCAGAAATGCTTTCTTATAAGTAGAGGAAAATTTAGCCAATCTCTAAAAAGAAAAAGGAAAATAATAATAAAAAAAAGAAAAGCCTCAATAAATGAAAAGATGAAAGAAGATACCTTTCAAAGTATAAGCAATGTACGAAGATAAGTCAGGAAATCATCATATGATATCAAATATCATTTTTTTGTCTTTTAGTTTAGGGCTTTGGATACACTCCACTTCTAGTACGGGCGTAAGGGCTTATTGTATCCATCCGGAAAAAGAAAAGCAAACATTCGTCCTCAAGATTCGAACCCAACTTAATAGGCATAACAAAGTTAGAGGCTGTTCTAACATCTTTGAAATAAACCACTCTTAAGAGAAGATACTGTAGAAAGAAATCATTGCCTTTCTTAAAAGAGTTCACGGAAACCGGGGATGAATGAAATACTATCCACGGCAGAATTCCTCGCCAAAGAATTGATGAGCACTTGTATTTGGCTAGTTTAGGTACGTGAGGCTCAATTTGGTATAGTATTACTGAAGACTGTTAATGTACAAAATCAGTGTTTAGCCTCGAACCTTCGACAATTAATAAAATTTCAAATTTTGCTTGTTTTTCATAAGCAAACGCTTAAGACTAATTTTTATTCTAAATGCTGAAAAATACTTTAATGTCCTGCAGCGTGAAAATGATGAGTCGGGAGGTGTTTTAAATAGCAGACAGAAAATACTGTTTACTATATATCTGCACGATTTTTTTTCCTTGTTATAGAGATTATCGATTATAATAAAACTATGATGATTTCGGTTTCCTGTACTCGTTGCCTTGCATGAAAAAAAAATAATCAAACATAAACCTTGTGTTAATATTTGACCTATGGACTGTTGTGGAACAAGTAAGTCATGGAGGATTACTCATTTTAATTCTGAGATAAAAATAGGGAGATAAGATTAAATAATCTAATGTAGTTCTAGTGTAGTGTTGTATAAGCTGGTTAAAGCAATAGATTATCTAATTTCGTCGAACCAAGCATATATTTCTTTTGCCTATTAATAACAAAGGATTGATTTTCTTTGGGAGAAAGTGCCAACTGGAATCTGGAATATGATCTTGGTATTGATTTCTTTTAATCCAAATGATTTAATTACATAACTCTTCAACAAATATTCTATAGTACATTACACTCTTGTTAGAAGTACAGGCGGTTCCCTGGTTACGAACGAGATACGTTCCTGAGAACGTATACAGGTCGGATTTGTATGTAACTCGAATCACTGATGAATAGCGCATATACGGTAATCATAATAATAAAATTTGCTGGGGAAACCCAAGGTTTGA
>JAFIDM010013914.1:0-26469 GCA_023159025.1 Thereuonema tuberculata
AGAAACACAATGAATACGCACATATTATGCAAAGAGTTCGCACCTAGAGCTATTAATGTGAAGAGACTGGGACTGACCGTTTCGTCCTTGTTAGGACTCATCAGCCAGCCAAACTCCACCGATAACAGGCTCAGAAGGTGCGAGTTTGAGAAGTAGCTTTTTGAGCTTCAGCATAAGTAGATATATGAAAAATAAATTACAGAATTAACTGTTCATATTCTTTTAAATGTGATAATTCCAATTTAAATATTTAAAAACATTATTAATTTTAAATTATTTAAAAGCATTGCAATTTTTATGTGTGTCATAAAACATTTAAAGCAGTCCACTTTAGTTTTGTATATCATTGTAATTTTGTGCTTTTACACTTTAAAATTGATAAGTTTCCATTTATCAGTGGAGACATTTTGTGAATCTTTTGGAATTTTATTGAACATTAATAAATAAATTATCTTTATAAAGTTGGGATATGAATACATTATTTTTTTTTCTTATGGAATTACATTTGTCATTATGTGATTTGAAAATTAAAAAAGAAAGGATTTCTAAAGGGTTGGACAAAATTATGTTAACACTTCGTGGAATAAACATTTAAATTTTATTTTCATTTATTTCTCATATAATGGGAAATAGGTTAAGGATAGAAAAAAAGAAGAATGGTGGCAAGCTCAATGGATAGGCCTCCTTACTCCCCTGATCTCAAGCTCTGCCACTTCTGGTTGTGAGGTATGATACAGCATGAAAGTTCAGAATATCCTTGAACTCAAGGAAAGCATTAGAATGTGGTAGCGTCAATTCCCAGAGAATTCTAGTTGTTAATGTTACTTTCAATCATTTCCTATTATATGAACATATTATGTATTTCTATTGAACATAATGATCAACAGAGATCTTACCTACATAATATTCTACATATGCAAATATAATAAATGTTGCTAAATGTCAATTACTGTAACTTTTACAGTAACTGTTTTTCCATTTAAGTATTAACATAATTTTGACGTACACAATATTAATCATAATATACAGGGTATCTCAATTAAAAGAAAAATGTTTACATTAAAAAAGAAAATCTATATCCACACACCAACTGTAGTATATTGATGCCATACACCAATCCTAGTACAATAACTGAGGATCTGGGGAGACTATCTATCAATTGCACAAATTGCTTCCTGCTCCTATTCCATCAGAGTTCTTTGATGTTGAAGATTGAGTTATTAAATTAAGTGCAGGGAAATAGTTAATATTCTCAGGGTTGTTTAAACTATTGAACAACTGCTGCCTCTTCTCTTTGTTGGCCTTCAACAATTCTTCAATTTTTCCATGCTTCAACTTTCGAAATGAAGGCGAAGCATCTTTTGGAGCGACCTGTACAGGGAGTTAGCTGAAATTTATTTTCAGAAGGTCATTTTTCCTTGAAATATCTTCCTCTATTACTGCATCTGCAATGTAGGAGAAAGTTCTGAGATGAAATTTCTGTTACATTTATTAGTTATGAAAATGTAACTATTTATGCTACAACCTACATTCACATTTCAATTAACAGTTCGTCTCTTTATTGCTTCTAACATTTACTTGTTTCATTGTAACCAGGTAGAGAAAAGATAAGATGGAACAAGATGCCATGGAGAATGTTTGCATACAGAAGAACCACTACCGTTTTTCCTTTTGCCCTTCAATCATTTTTAGTGTTCTCTTATCATCCTCTATCAGTTCTTACATTCAGCACTGAGAATGTTAGTATTGATAATCAGAATTAGTACTGAGTTCTTTCTAGAATTATTATTTTGCTATGAAATATAAATATATGAAATTCAGGTATGGAAACTTAGTGTGATCAATTTCATTTATTTCCATATTTATTTATTTATCTTTAGATACACTCTGACAAAACAATCACTGTCATTAAGATTCCGTATATCTGTCTGCTATTTCAATGAGGAAACTAAACAAGTTGTTTCTCTCATTTAGTGAAAAGCCAATGCCTCGAAGTCAAATCTGTCGAATTTTGAGAGAAATGAAATTTCCCAATTGTATTGGAGCGATAGACAGAAAACACATCCGAATAAAATGTTCACGAAAGACATTGAAGCTCTTTTTTATATATATATATATATAATTATAAGAGTTCTTTTCAATAGACTATTAGCTGTTGTGAATGCAAAGTATTAATTTCTTGCGATAGATATGTCCTATCTTAGGCAAGGAAAGAGAGAGAAGCAGATTTATCAAATACAGGGAATCAAATATATTCCACGACCTTCAATTTGCCAGAAGACGCCAAGTGCTACATTAGTTCTTGCCTTGCGTTATTGTAGGCAACGAAGCTTTCATATTACAAAGACCCACGAAATCTACAGCGAATCATTTGGATTCCATATATTGGTCTTCAATTTAAATAAGATAGTTAAGGAAGTTGTTTCTGTCATCTTCGGCAAAACCAATGGTCGTTGTCATACCTCAAAACCAAAGCTGTTGAATTTTGGGAGTGACGGAATTTTCCCAATTGTTTAGGGATGATAGACAGGAAACACATCTGTACGAAATGTCTAAGAAACAGCAGATCTCTTTTTTTTTATAATTTTTATAAAGAGTTTTTTTCCCCATATTCAATTTGAAATTATGCTGTTAGTATTATTAGCAATTGTAAATGCAAAGTATTATTTTATTGTGATATATATTTCAAAGTATTATTTTATTGTGATATATATTTCAAAGTATTATTTTATTGTGATATATATTACGTACCTTATGGCAGAGAAGGTGAAAGAAACATATTTACCAAATTGAATATGAGGAAGCAAATATATTCAGGGACCTTCTGCTTGCCAGAAGGTATCAAGTTGTCGAGTTCTAATGTTGTCTTGCCTTATGGTATTGTAGGCAATGAAGCTTTCAGATTATTACTAAGACCCATGAAACCTACAGCAGAGAACAATCAAAGGACGATAAACAAAAGCAATCTTTAATTATAGGCTCAGATGAGTAGCAACAATGCTTTGGATTACTTCTTTCAGTTTTTGGAATATTTATACACCAATGGCTAGAGAACCAGAAACACAAGATAAATAGAATCATTACAGCATGTTGTCTACATAATTTATTATGGGATTATCATGGAGCTGCTGTACAAGAACCTCATGAAACACGAACAGCTTTATATCTTTCGTGAAATCTGGAGACAAATCAAGAACAGAAGGTTTTGAGGTTCAAGAAAATTTAAAAGTTACTTCACTAAACAGTGCAAAGTTGCTTAACAAGAAGGTATTCTTGAACACAAAGTAAATTCTGTATTATGTGATGTAAATCCTATGTTTGTGAAGCTGAGAATAGAGTTTAAAAAGCATGGAGTTTTTAATAATTGTATGTCCTGAAATAGCACATTCCAACCCAAGGAGTGAACTGAGATAAAAAAAATCACCCCAAAGACATATATAAGATAGAGACACAATAAAGAGGTTAACGTGCTGACAAATTTCATTGAAAATGTCCGTAAAGCCCAGCACAGAATAAACAAATAACAAATTGCCTTTTCTGATTCATTTTACGGGGAGGATTAGGGAACAGCTGTTTCACCCGTCTACGGGATCATCAGCCCTAACCCGCCCCCCTCGATAAAAAAGAATCAGAAAGGCGCAAACCTATGGGAAAGTCAACAGCCAACCTGGCTGTGACCTCCCAAAGGCAATAAACAAAATTTCCGAAAAGCCGAAAGGCAGTATCAGAAATATTCCCTACGACTAGTAGGCGAAAAGAAATAAATAACAAAAACACAAAGAGACAAGACTGCAATTAAGCACAATAAAGAGGTTAACGTGCTGACAAATTTCATTGAAAATGTCCGTAAAGCCCAGCACAGAATAAACAAATAACAAATTGCCTTTTCTGATTCATTTTACGGAGAGGATTAGGGAACAGCTGTTCACCCTTCTACGGGATCATCAGCTCTAACCCGCCTCCCTCGATAAAAGAATCAGAAAGGCACAAACCTGTGGGAAAGTCAACAGCCAACCTGACTGTGACCTCCCAAAGGCAATTTGTTATTTGTTTATTCTGTGCTGGGCTTTACGGACATTTTCAAAGATATAGACACATTTTGTTGAATTGCACTGGCTGTGGCGAAGTGAAGCAGCTGCCACTTTTATTGTGGAGACCAAGATATGACAGACCACTGATGCGATATTATTTGTTTATTTAATGTCATAATGACCTTTTTTTTAACTTGTATGTTATAAAATAATCCAAATGAAAAAGAACATATTTTGAATAAATGTAAAGTTGAATTAGGAAATCAATTACAAAAAAAGCTTTATTGATTAGAGCTCTGTGAAAGGATTATCTATTATAGATCTTAATAATACGAATCAATATTGAATATGAAAAAAGAGATTTTGTTATTTATAGCAACCCATTTGGGAGCTACTGTGCTTGTCCTGTCGGTACATGTCTGTCCTCGGCAAACGGACTTCACCATTGTGTTCAGAGGCCAAAACACTGTAGGAATAGGGTATTTTCAGGGGCTAATGCCCCCCCACTCATGTTCGAGATATTTGGTATTGTTTTCATTGGGTTTCCGCTAAAAGCTGAAATATTAGAAATGCAACTACAGTCGGACCTTTATTTAACGAAGTCGCTAAATCCCGAAAAAAAGTTCGTTATATGGAAAATTCGTTAAATAGAGAAACTTTAAACCACATAAAACAGAATTTAAAATACATAAACAATAAATATTATTAAAAAGTAATAATTTTAATGACATGAAGCATACATTACCAGATGCTTACTTAAATTAAAATAAAGTCTGTTAATTTTGTCTGAGTTTTTTTTTTTTGAAAAAGTGTTTTCGCTCGTAGTACGTCTCGCATCTTTGCAATTCACCAAAAACCGGATTGTTTCAAATGATTTCAGCATTTCATCATACGAAGGAGGGTTTTTTTTTTATTTCTTCATCATGATCATTTCCATTCATCATCTTCATCTTCATCGCAATTCAAAGCTGTATTGTTTTTATTTTTCACAATGTCCAAGATATCTGATTCAGTTAGTGTTTCTCAACTTCAAAATCAAGTGAAAGATAATCATCAATCAGCATATCATCGTTAATTTCTTCTTTTTACCTCAGCTGTATCCTCGAAAAGTTCGTTAAATAGAAAATGCACTTCGCTATTTGGAGGTTATTTTACGAAGAAATTATCAAAATGTTCTTGGTTCCAAAGAAAAATTCGCAAAATAGAGATTCCTTAAATAGAGGTCCGACTGTATCTCATTTCCGTTGTCAGCTATAGCGTGATCGTTAAAGTCTCGGCTTCATATGCTGTGGAGGTTATCGGTTTGAATCCGTATATCTACTGTTTTTGTTTCTTATTTTTTGATTTTTTATTTTCGTACCTTTTTATATTTTCCCATACGTTAATGTACTTCCTTTTTTTCATTATTATTTTTTAATTCTTTTATTATTATGGTTCACCCTTAAATTTATGCTTTATAACAAAATTATATTAGCTTGTTTTTTTGTAAACGCAGTCATCTTACTAATTTTTTCTTTTTTTTAAAATTTTTTTAAAGAATATATATTTTTATTATCATGAAACAAAAAAACTGAGATAATATTAATTTAAAAATCCCAATCTTGAAAATACTTCAATTCAATTTTTCATTTATATTATATACTTTTTTAAGAGAAAATTCCATCAGATAAATCTCTTGTTTTATATTGTTTCGTTCATTGTCATTTATGGGTATTACCAAAGTGACCCTCACCCCATCCCTACTATTTATTTCGTGGCTTTTCTGTCCTCTTGAGAACCTTGATCTCCTTAATGACATATCTCTATTCTTTTTTTTCTCTCATTTTCATCTTTTGGAGATCACTTTCAACGTTTTGTTTTCAACAAAATAATATTAACTTGCTTTTTCTTCTTTAGCTCCTGGAATTTTTAATTGATAAATATTGTGATATCATATCTTTGTTTGTGACTTATATATTGTTATATCCGACGAAAGATCTATTTTTTTTTTTAATCTCTATTTATAAATAATAATATAATCCTTCAGAAAAATTTACACAAGTTTTCAACTTACTTATTAAGACACTAAAAAATAACAATTTCAAACTTTATTTGTGTACAACGAGTTAAATTGTGTAATTTCGTCTGACCCTTTAATTAAAATGAAATTATTTTGTTATAATAATAATAATAATAATTTCCTTTATTTTTTAATACAAAAGTTTTAACATATGTTAGCAGAGCTACTAGAATATTAATTAAAAGCTACACACAAAAAGACTTCAGATTTATAATAATAAAAGAAATATAAATATAAAACAAAATATTATTCTTTAGATTTTGTGTTCAATGAATCATTGTTTCCATATGATCTACTGTATCATACGTTATAAGTACATTATTTATTTACATGAACTATTGCTTTGGTGAAAAGAAAAAAAAAAAATCCTAAAAATAGATAGAATAGCCATATAATAAAAACTTGTAAATTTATTATTAACGATATTTTAGAAAGAAAGTTAAAACTGAATTAAGAAATTGCTGTTTTTATCACAGGTTTCAATGGACAGAAATTATAGATGACTTCGGAGACGGTTGGCTCCATCTATAAACAAATTTTGGGCATCCATTTGTGACTTTCTGTCGATGTAGCGTTTTAATAATGAATTCAAATGCCACCAGGAGCGCTAAGCTCTAATTAACAGTGTTGCCAGAGTTTAATCAAAATTACAGATTTCTCCATTAATCTGAAGGATTTTGGGTGTTGGCTGATAAAGAAAGTGATATCGAAAATTGAAACGCAATCCACGTTTATTTATATTTCGATTAACATTCTGCAGTTTTAAAGGTGAATTTCAAGATTCTCTAAAAGTTCGGAAGAGAGGTTCAGGTTCTTTGTGTTCCTTTGTTATTACCTCCAACTTCTGTCTCTGACTATTAATAGATTTCAATCTGTTCTATTTCACTGCTTATTTATTTTTTTCAAATTTAAATTGATTGTTTTACTTAAAACAAAACACTTTATTATCAAGAAGATGTTACTTCCTTTTAATTCAACATCGTAAAAACAGTTCCTTATTGCTTCAAAGTTTTATATTTTGTATTTTCTTCAACGTGGGCCCGGTAGCCGAGTGGTCAGCGCGCTTGGCTGCGGGTTGGAGGTCGCGGGTTCGATTCCCGGCCTCGGCGGAGGCGGGAATTTTTCCACGCTCCATTCTCCTCCAAACGGGTCCTAGGGTCTACCCAGCCCTCTGTAGAATGGGTACCGGGTTTCTTTCCCGGGAGTTAAAGGCGGGCGGGCGTCGGGCTGACCCCCCGGCCCCAACTTCGTCCCGTTGGTCGAGCTGCGGGAGCCTGACCTCCCGCGATCCCACAGGCCAGCCATGGCCTATCGAAGGGAGAAACTTTAACTTATTTTCTTCAACTCAGACTTCTCCAGATTCTTAAGTTTATCTTATCTTATTTAGATTACAGACTTGTTTGTGACTTTGAAATAAGGCAGTGCAGAAATTATTGGAATCCATCAGTTAGCTGAACTATTGAAATGTCGTCCAAAACAGTTGAAAAATCACGTAAGTGCGAATTTTGTGAAAAAAGCTTTTCAAAAACACACAGTTTAAATGTTCACATGAGATCACATACAGATGAAAAGCCATTCAAATGTGAATTTTGTGGAAAAAGCTTTTTACAAAGAGTCAGTTTAACTCTTCACATGAGATCTCATACAGGTGAGAAGCCATTTCAATGTGAATTTTGTGAAAAATGCTTTTCTCAAGCACCCCATTTAACTGTTCACATGAGATCTCATACAGGTGAGAGGCCATTTAAATGTGAATTTTGTGAAAGCACATTAGAACACATACAGGTGAGAAGCCATTTAAATGTGACTTTTGTGGAAAATCTTTTTCTCAAAGACATACTTTAACTAATCACATTAAATCACATAGAGGTGAGAAAACATTTAAATGTGAATTTTGTGAGAAAAGCTTTTCACAAGCATACAATTTAAATATTCACGTGAGAACACATACAGGTGAAAAGCCCTTTAAATGTGAATTTTGTGAAATAAGCTTTTCTGCAAAAGCAAGTTTAAAAAGACACCTTGGATCACATACAGGTGAGAAACCTTTTAAATGTGAATTTTGTGGAAAAAGCTTTTCACGTTCAGATCATTTAACTGGTCACTTGAGAACACATACAGGTGAGAAACCTTTTAAATGTGAATTTTGTGGAAAAAGCTTTTCACGTTCAGATCATTTAACTGGTCACTTGAGAACACATACAGGTGATAAGCCCTAACATTGTAAATATTGTGAAAAACAATTTTATGATTTAGTTAATTATCCAAATATTTGAAATATATTCATTTAAAAGTATATTAAAGTATAACATTTTTCCAGAGAACTATTGTAAAGTGTTTTAATGTTAGATTATATAAATTTTTGTATAAAAAGCAAAGTTTATCTGGTTATGCTGGATTTTGACTTAGAAAATTATTTATTTTTGGTTTTGACAACCAGCTGCACTTTGAATGTAGATAATGTATAAACAGATGGTTTGTTTATTTGCTAATTCTTATCTGTTGTGCATCAGATCCTTATATTTTATCATATGTAATTAAAACATAATTTGGCTTGAGTTTTAGAACAAAAAAAATAATTCAAAAGCATTAGATATAAAAATAATGCATTTCATTCTTGTCTTTACAATTTGTATGGGGATGGGGTTATTGTAATAAATGTTGTAAAATGCCTTTAAATGTTGAGATTTCTATGAGCTGCTGCACAACAAATGACTACATCACAAAGGGAATGATTTGCTGCTGTTCTGATTACCCTTGCTTGAGTCTTGTGCCTCTCTTTGCCACAGAATATTTTCTTCTTCTTCCTTACAAACTTTCACAGGAAAACATGGACAGTTGAAAATATATTACAACTGTAGCTGCTGTTCATTTTGCATAACCTTTACTCCATGCACTGTTAAAAGGGAATAACAGAAGAAACTTCAGGCAATGTTTAGAAGAAGAACAATTGAGGGAAACTACAATAATTTGGTTAGCCACCATCTCCTAAATGAAAAAATCAATTGCATTTTTGGAAATAAGTTTGATTTCATTCTGACTTTAATCAATCGGTATCTTATTAGAATGCCAACCAGGAGCGAAGCATGAATGTGCTGCTTTCCTTTAAATTTTGACTTTATTTAAAATAATAGTGCAGTATTGTTTGTTTCTTTTTTAAAGATGTTGAAATACAGGGTGATTCAACATTCACTGTAACAAACGTTAAAGGTAGGTCATGAAAAGAAAAACAAACCGTATTCATAGTGGAACTTAGTGAACTCTGTGCAAACTCCACCCATATCTAGTAGTGGGCATTTTGTTAGGCATCACAGTAGTTGGGCAATGTGAACCATCGTTATTTGAGACATTGACTCAGTACAAGTAGGATGTATCGATTCACGTATGCTGAGAGAACAGATATGCACCTGCGGCAGTGAACGGAATCGGATGAGCTGCTGTACAGTTGTATCGTTAATGGTTCCCGACAGACATGTGTCCAGTCATCAAACTTTTGCACCAGATTTTTGTGTGAAACTTGATCACTTTATGGAAACAGTGCACCTTACTGTCATATTGTAAATATATGGCTAGTAAACACGTCTATTTTTCTTATTGTCTTTTATTTCTAAACCTCAGTGTTCCTTCTAGGACATTCTGGTGGCATTTGTGGACATACGTTCCACTATAATACAATTTGTTTTTGTATTCCTGATCTATCTTTAAAGTTTGTGCAGGGAATTTTGAATCACTCTGTATACGTTAATATATAATATTCATTTGTTTAATGTGTGCTGTGCTGTTTATGTTGGGAAGAAGGAACCGCTGTCAAGAATAGCTTCCAATGCAGGCCCCAAATTATTCATCCTTTTATGCAATTCTTTCAAGGTCAATATAAACCAAATAAATCTTTACATTTCATATTAAATTGATTTTGAACTTTAAAAATACAAAAATCTTCACCATTGTTAAATCATTTAAAATTCCATTTTATTAATCTCTACAGTTGTGTAAATATTTTGATTGAATAAAGGAAAATTCATGTTCAATCAGCTTGCCATAGAAGCTCTGATTCCATGAGCTTCCACAGCCAAGACATTTGCAGAAGTAATGGAAAGGGTTAAGAAATGCTACTTAAATAGTTGGAAAGTTCTGACTAAATATATACCATTTGTCAAAATTAGCATTTTGACAATTTTGTAAGATAGAATAGAAGAGTAAATAGGATAATTTGTTTTAGGAGAATGTCCTTACTTCATGGAGTATTGCATATTACGAGAATTGTATATTTGAAAAAAAGAAAGTAATAATTTTCCTAATGTCATTTAAAATACTTTTAAAATTAAAAAAAAAATGGAAGCAACAATTAAAATAATTTCAAATAATAAAAGTGCCACAGTTTATTCTTGCCTATATGTTCTAATACGAGTATTTTATTTTTTATTTATATGTTAGACAGTATTTTACCACAGCTTTGCAACCACATTGAATCCCATAATACTAGTATTAATTATGACATTTACTGATTTTTTTTTTTTTTTTTTTTTTTAAATACTTTTAGGAAAGATAGCAAATAGTTAGCAGATGAATTGAACACTTTCTAATGATGTAAATGTATTCTGAAATAGAAGATTCCATTCAATAAATTATAAATTCTTGTGGTAGGAATCCCAGGAAATCATAAAATTCTAAAATTACCTAAGGTAATCGTCATCATTTAAAAACATGTGGGACAGGACGTTTGAATCTGCTTGCAAATTATTTTCAACTGTGTGAAGTATTGGGCTAGCTGCATTTAAATAGCCTCTGATGTCATGATTGGATAGTACGCTATTGATTGTAGGAGAATTGGTGATATGCCAAGACTCACGTGAAGTGAGGAAGAAGACAGTTTTGGCTTGGTCTATTATCTGAATGTGTTGAAAGTTAGGGATGTGGTTAGTCCTGTGGTTATGGTGATAAAGAATGGATTTAAAATGGTCTTTATTGTTGTAATTGATTAAGTGCTGTTTCAATCTTTTGTTTATTTATTTAAGATGTCTTTTTTGTTGTTGGAATTGCAGTAAATGGTTTATTTTTATCTTTGTTTATAATTCTGATTTTGTGTTTCCTGAGAAGTTGTTTTAGACTATGATTAAGGTTAAGGACATATGGGATGACCACATAATTATGTTTGTTGGGTTTCTTTTGAGGTTATGATTTTTTGATGTCTAACTTTGTTGTAATATTTATGAATGAAACTGGTAGGATAATTAGAGAAATTGAAAATTTATTAAAGGTATTCAATTTCCTTCTTGAGCAGTTCCTTAGGGTATGATATTTTGAATGCCCTGTTAAAATAATTGAAAAGGATGTTACCCTTGATATGGTTGGGGATAGTGAAGTTTATGCCATTTACAGTTTTCAAGATATTACCTCTGGTATCTTTGTGTTCTACTGCAAAAATATCATCAGCATATCTGATGTAAGATGATGTCATTTTGAAGTATTTTAAGGTATTGTTTTTTTGACGTATTTCATTACTAGTCAGTCATTAGACCAGAGGCTGCTATGCCCATGAATACACCTTATTTTAAGCTTGTGTATTTGATTTTGGTATTGAAAGTATTGATTTATTTAGGAGAAGATCGATGAGTTCAATGAAAGTGATAGAGTGATGATCAATGAGAGCCTGTTGGTCAATTAGTTTGGTTATGGCTTCTTTTATTAATTTGTGTTCTAAGGATTCATAGAAATGGATGGCATCTAATGAAATTAATGAATGTTCCTTCTTTATAGTATTCTGCCGCTGTGTGAGTTTATTTATGAAATCAAGAGAATTTTTTATATTGTGGTTGGGAAAATTTTGATCAAGACAGCTATGTAATATTCACGAAATGTACTTTGAAATATCCACATTGGATACATTATTACAATTAATAATAAGCCTTACTTGGAAAATGTCATCCGTTTTAGGTTTGTGTTTTTGGTTTCCTATTGATAGTTGGAAAATTACTATGCTTTATAAGGAGTTTCTTTTTGATAGAATGATCAATCAATTTTTTACTATGCATAGTTTTTATAACATTATTAATTTGGATTCCCTTGTGCTGAAAGTCAGTTTCTTAATTTTTTTGGATACCATCCCCTATTTGGTTTATGTGATGCATAGTCATATGGAAGTATTGTTCTTCTGTTTGAATAATTAGTTTCTGGCCTTTATCGGCCTGAGTTTTAATGATATCCTTTATGTTTATGCTTTTGATCTCTTTGTAAGGCAACTGTTCATTGGGAGTAAGATTACTTTCCTGTTGGATAGGTTTATGATTCAGAATTTTTTAATTTTATTTTCTAATTTTGTATTTTATCTTCTGTAGGATATCTTGCATATTCACAAGGAATGATTCTATTCCATCTATGATGTCTAGTTTTGGAGTGTTGGAGTAGGTTCTATTAAATTTCAGACCTTTTTCAAGAACGGATATTTGCTATTCATCCAGTGTCTAATTGATGAGGTTGATAATATTGCTATGATTGTGTCTGTTATTCCCATTATTGAAGTTGTGGTTTTAAAGTTTCTTGAGATGGGTTAGGACATAGTTCTTTTGGGCTGTAAGACTGATATCAGTCGTATATTTAATTAATGAAGTTCTTCTTTCGCATGAGAGGTTGCAGTTAAATATTAGAGAGGATTTTAACGCTTGTTAAGGATTTGTGAAAATTTCTAATGTTGATTCTTATTCTTTGATTTAAAAATTTCTGGGCTGCCTCCATTGCTATATCTTGACCACATTGGGTGTCAGTACAGTTTTTTATCTTCAAGGATGCAGGTATCATTTTTAGTTACAGTCTAACAGATAGATGTTAACGATCTCGTATTTTTGTTATGTCACGTAATTCATGCGAGAATAGCCTCTAACCATGTCTTCTCACAAAATGGCGAGAAACAGTGCTATACGAAGCAGCGCACAAAAAAATAATATTGCAAGTTGAAGAATATTTTCATAGGGAATTAATGAATGGAGGATCTCTCATTCCTTTAGAAAGAGTTCAATACAGAGTAGCTGCAGCGACAGGTGTATCCAAAGCCTCAATCACTAGGATACGTCGACAAAGCAAGCAGCGCGGGAAAGAAGGCTTATTGATTCCGGGAAAGAAGCAACCACGAACAAGCCCTGTTACTGATGTAGACGATTTTGACCGATGCTTTATTCGCCGCTGCATCCATCGTCTCTACGCTGAAGGTAAAAATCCTACTTTAACAATGTTATTCGAAGTAGTGAAGACTGAAATTGATTTTAAAGGATCAAAGGAATCTCTTCGTATTCTACTTCATAAAATTGGATATAAGTGGAAGAGATGCGATAACTGTTCACTCCTATACGAACCTGATGATATTGTGCTCCGACGCCGAGTGTTTTTGCGAAGTTATTGCACTTTCAAATTAGAAGGTAGACCAATTGTATGGCTGGATGAGACATGGCTTCACATGTATCAAGTTCCAAAAAGAGGGTGGCAAGATGGAATGGCCACATGTGCTCGTCAAGTGAATCAAGGGCCTGGACCACGCTTCATTGTCGTTCATGCAGGAAGTGAAAAAGGATTTATTCCACACGCCTCATTAATGTTCAAGTCAGGTAAGAAGACTGGAGATTATCATCATGAAATGAACGGTGATTATTTTAAATTGTGGTTTGAAACGCAGCTTCTGCCAAATCTTCCTTTGCACAGCGTTGTGATAATGGACAATGCACCATATCATAGTGTACAACTTGATAAAGCCCTTCGACGAATAGGCCGAAAGCAGAAATTGCAGCCTGGTTGAATCGCCATTGGATTGTCTACCGCAATGATAACTGAAGTGCGAACTACTGCAACATGTACGAAATCATGCCAGGAAGAGACATGTGATTGATACTCTGTGCGATATCAATGGTCACAATGTTTTAAGACTATCTCCCTATCACTGCGATTTAAATCCAATTGAATTAATTTGGGCTCAATGCAAGCAATATTTTGAATTGAATAATCAGTTTAATGAAGACAGAACTCGCAAAATATGGGAGGAAGCCCTTAACAACGTCACTGCTGACAACTGGCAAAATGCAGTCAGGCACATGGATAAACTTGCAGACGAATATTGGATCCGTGATGGAATAGTTGATGAAAGAATGGAACCTTGCATAATCTCACTGCGACATTCTGCGTAGGAAAATTTTTAAAAAGGCGGCTGAGCCCACGGGGGGGGGGGGGGGGGTTTTGCCCCCCCCCCCTGAATCCGCCAGTGATCCCATAACACCTTGACAATATCCAAACATTAGAAGACATATATAGAACACTGTACTGTGTGGCACATGGAAACTATTCCGGCATTCCAGCAACACCATGGTCACAAGAATACTTTCCCCTTTGAGACATCACCTTAAAGGCCACACCAGCAACCTTAGAGGAGACCTATCCAGGCTCACACAATACTGTGCAGGAAACAATACTAAGAAACTTACGTCCAGGTTAGGAAAATATTCAAGCACATGAACACTCGCCCTTCACACTCAAACTATCATACCGAGGTTCAGGAACATCTTGACACACTAAAACAAAAACTAAGTGCACTTGCAAAAAGATTACAAAGATACCAATACTCTGTGCAAACCAAAGAACAAACTTTCCAATTGTAATTGGACAAGAAGACAAGAAGGTATTTGATTCTGTCCCTCATTCCTGGCCCCTACACACTCTTAATCTTTACAAAATATACCCGAAAATCGTGGCATTAGATGCAATGATAAAGAGTTGGAACACGACATCACACCTACGCACCTCCAAGATCTCCGTCAGTACAGCTTTCATTCCCATAAGGAGAGGTATTTTCCAGGGAAACTACTTGAGTCCTCTTTGGCCTTGCCTTGAATCCAATGAGTCACATGCTAGACAACACAAAACACTGTTCTAGGCTTACCTCAGGCACTCTTGACACCATATAAAATGATACACTTACTCTACATGGATGATATTAATCTCCACAAACAACTTACTAATATACTACAAGTCACTACACAGTTTACCAAAGACATTAGAATAGAATTTGGAATCGACAAATGTCACAAGCTACATTTAATACGTGGGAAGACTTCGAATTTGGAGGGTTTAGAACTGGACCATGGGTTGGCCATCCAATCCATAGAAGAGGGAAAAACCTGCAAGAACCTTCTGGGCTTCCAGCAAGTGCATGTCGTTGACAATGCAAACATCAAAAAAGCACACTTAGCTCGCAAGCACACAAAAAAGCTCGCATTCACAACATCCACAAAACACAACTCAATGCCAGAAATAAAATTAAATCTATCAACACTGCGTGAATCATGGCCTCATAAGGAACTCCATGGTAGACATCGCCACGAACTCAGCCAGCCTCAATTCGATAGATAGATAGATAGATAAGTTTATTTAACTTTGTCACCCTTTACAAGTTATAGTATTGATTCTAAAGCTTATTAGATGTTAGTTTACTCAGCATAATTATTAGTAATTAATTACATCACAAGTTGAGATTAAATTAAATTTATTTTTACATAAATCCTGAAGATCTAAATAACTAATTAAAATATAATAATAATAATAACAATACTAGAGAGGAAAAAATAAAATATATACATTAATTAAACAAAACAGATTAAACGTGAATATTATAATATTTATGACTAAAATATTTACGTGTCGTTAAAACTATCTGTAAAAGCCAAAGATTCGACACTTGGTCACATAAACTGTGTTAAAACGTCTTAAAATATTAAAAATATTTAAAAAACAATAAAAATACTTCAAAACATTTTTAAAAACATGTCATGGCACGATGTACGTTTCGATACCTCCATTTACAGGTATCTTCTTCAAATGCATGGAGAGAAAAAGAAAAAAAAATCATTTTTTTTTTCCCCCCCTACCGTTATAGCTCTTCTCCCGTCGGGAGTCGTCGTGAAAATGGCCAAAAGACACGAGAATCAAGAAGTTGCACATGAGCGTTCCCTACCGTTAAAAACACGTGAACCGGTGTTAAAGTATTTAAGGGAGCAGACAGTCATTCCCAACACAAGTATTGTCTCTTTGGATGTGGTTGCACTGTACACGTCCCTCACTCCCACTATCGTATGTCAAGCGATCCTCTTTTTGGATGAAAGGGACAATGATGCTTATGAAGGAATTACTATGTTTAATGTGCAGGAGGTGTTTACACTGATTGACATCCTATTTCATATACAGTTCTTTTATTTCAACGGTTGTATCTACAAACATCGGGCACTTTTATGGGACTCCCCTCGTCCGCGATTCTTACTGAATGCGTGATGGCAATGATTGAGTATCATGTTACCTCCATTGATAGGGTATTTCATAATGTACACTTTTTAGCACGGTATGTTGACGACACGTTTCTTGTCATCAATGATCAATATAAAGAAGACATATTGGAGGATTTTAATGGGGTAGACCCCAGTATTCAATACACATTAGAAGAGGCCCACGGTAATTTTTTACCTTTTTTGGATATAGGGATAAAGAAGACGCAGGCAGGATATGAAACAACTGTACATCGAAAAAGCACGGATGCGTTGATCTCCGTTAATTATCGTAGTGCCGTGCCAGTATACTACAAAAGAAATGCGGTCTTTATGGCTGTAAAAAGGGCATGTGATATATGCTCCAGTAAGGTAGCCTTGAGTAATGAGATCGGGATTATAAAAACTATCTTTGAAAGCAATGGATTCCCGGCTAAAGTGATAAATAAGCTGATAAGCAGGAGTTTAAACATGGTAAATAAGCGTCGTAATTATAACACCGACCAAACCCTGGCGACTGGAAGGGGCCGAGTGTCGATGGGTAGTACGAGATACGTGTCGCTTGTTTACCAGGAAGAATTATTCTGTAGTCTTAAACCTGTCTTGTCTAAGGCTAATATTGCAATTGCGTGTAAACCTGGTAATACATTGGAAAGAGCCCTTAATTGAAAAAAAACAAAATTATAGTCAAAAGCAATTATTCAGCACACAAGGCGCCATTTACGGCATATATTGTGATTCCAACAAGACTCGGAATAATGAATGTCTCTACGTGGGCCAGTCAAAGAGGGAGCTGGGGATCCGCATTAATGAGCATATAAATGCGGTTAAAGCAGGGAATACTGCATATCAAACTACAACGCATTGCCAAAAAAAAGGACATGGCATTAATAATAAAAACGTGGTCGTTTTGGGCAAATACAGGGACAATTATTTAAGGAGGTTTTTTGAGTCGGGCATGATAAGAACCCTACGAGGCTAAAACAAGGATTTATCTACCCAAAACATTTTGGAGTACGGCCTCTGATCCCGTTACAAACCATTGGCTCATATTTTATCAAACAAACAAACAAAAAAAAAATTAGGTAGCGCCGTTTCTGATACGAGGAGCGCTTTACTTTTATTTACTGATTAGTGTTTTTAACGGTAGGGAACGCTCATGTGCAACTTCTTGATTCTCGTGTCTTTTGGCCATTTTCACGACGACTCCCGACGGGAGAAGAGCTATAACGGTAGGGGGGGAAAAAAAAAATGATTTTTTTTTCTTTTTCTCTCCATGCATTTGAAGAAGATACCTGTAAATGGAGGTATCGAAACGTACATCGTGCCATGACATGTTTTTAAAAATGTTTTGAAGTATTTTTATTGTTTTTTAAATATTTTTAATATTTTAAGACGTTTTAACACTGTTTATGTGACCAAGTGTCGTCTTATAATATTTATTTTTCGTTTATACTTTTACTAAAGGAACAATTAATGGAAGTTAATAATAATTACAATTAATTGATGGAAAGGTCCATGCAGTCCATGATGCAATCGGCCCTTTCTGGAGAGCGGTTCACTTCTCATGATGATATCGAAAATTGGCTTAATGAATGGATTGAGTCGAAAACACCGGAGTTTTTCCTTCGAAGAATCCGTTTACTACCTGAAAGATGGAGAAAGTTGTTGCTTCCAATGGGAGCAATCACTTTTTATAAATCACTTTTTATTTCATTGTTTCAATAAACAACAAACTTTGTTTACAAAAGGGCGGAAACTTATTCCCATACCCAATAATTACCATACTCTTACAATTAATTCAATTCCAATTAATTCTTCTTCTTCTTTCTTCGAATTTGGCCGACTATGGACCACGTGAAATAACTCATGATTATTTTTCTACTTTCTTTCTTCTCTTCCAGTATTCTTTCATTCTTTCACTATGTTGTTTCCTTCTTTCTTCCGTCCATTTTGCTCCCGTCTTCTTCTTTGCCTTTTCTTGAAAACCCTTGAATCCCCTGATCTTTTTTCTGAATTCTTCTCTTCTCTCCACCTCTTCTCCATCTATTTTCATTTCTTCCATGTCTTTTCTGACCTCCTTGATCCATGTCATCTGAGTCTTGGGGTTTCTGTCGAAGAAGGTGAATAATCTCTTCGTCAGTCTACCTTCACTCATTCTTTTAATGTGTCCGTAGAAAGCCACTCTTCTTTTCCTCATTGTGTCAGTTATTTTTTCTGTTTTTGCGTAGATTTCTTTGTTGTTTCTCAGTTTCCATTTTCCATCTTCATATTTTGGTCCCAGGATTTTCCGTAAGATCTTTCTTTCCTTTTTATCTACCTCGTCTAATTGTCTGGCTGTGTTTAGTGCAAGGCATTCGGAGGCGTAGAGGCCTTCTGGCTTAATGACAATTAATTCTATATTAATTTCATTTTTTTTTTCCTTTTTCAATAAATTCTATTATAAATTTAGATACCATATATGCTCCAAATACGGTAAATAAACGCCGAGGCTCTTATTGTCGCCGGCCTCTAATAAGCGCCTGGCTGCAGAGGGGACACGGCCAAATAGTAGCCGGTCTCTAACAGTAGCCGGGTCTTTGATATTTGCCTACCGGTACTAGTGTAAGCGTCCGTATCTTTATAGTCGTGCGTAATATCTTACGGTGCATTGCCTTACAAAATGCCGCCGAAACGGTCATTTGACATTGCCTTTAAAATTCGCTCGGTGAAATACGCGAAAGAAACTTCCGGTGAGGCTGCCGCTCGTCAACAACGAAGCCGTCATTGCGGATTCGGATGACGAATAGCAACGAAAGGTACAGAAAGACATTGTCATTTATCTTTAACAGTCTTATGTAGCATGCGAAATTCAAATAAAGTAGCTGTTTGTAATATTAGCCGGTATTTATGTGTAAAAATATTGCGTTCAGAAGGTTTTTGTTAATAATGGCCGGCCTCTAATAGCACCCGGTCTCTATTAAGCGCCGGGAGCCGAGGCTGGTTTTGCAAATGAACGCCGGGGGCCTCTATTGGAGCATATACGGTAACTTTTTATTTACATACTGTGAGGACAATATTTTGTACCACCACCATCTTCTATCCTTAACATTATTAATTTCCAATATTTCTCTTTCTTTAGTCAATCTCTCGCAATCAAAAATCACATGTTCCGAACCCTCTATTACTTTACTTATTATAAAATTTATCTTCTATTTTTTCCAGTATTTACTTTTTCTCCATAGGAATCCCATTCTTAACTTTATATATACTTCTTTTATAAACATATTTTTCATTTTTGTACAGACATAGTATGAACCGTTTATTTGCCAATTTATAAATTTGTAATATTCATTATATGAAGAGTTTTGTATTTTATTATACATTTTTTACAATGCTATTTCACCAGTTCTCTTTGTAACTGATCTCATCTGTTGTATCATACGTCATCTGTAAATTATCTATTTTGATAAACTACTACTTTGTTGAAAATAAAAAATCGTTAAAATAGATAGAATATCGACAGAATATGATTTATTATTAATGATATTTTAGAAATTTAGGTAAAATTGGACTGAGAAGTTGTCTTTTTTTAACACATGATTCTATGGACAGAAATTACAGATGACTTGGAGACGGGTGGCTCCCTCTATACAGAAACTTTGGGCATCCACCAATATTTTGTGACTGTCCGTTGATGTAGCGTTTTAATAATTAATTGAAAGGCCACCAGGAGCGCTAACAGCAATGCTGGGGTGTGACCAAAAGTATAGATTTCTCTCTGGATCTGAAGAATTTTGGGTTTTGACAAAAACAAAAGTGATATAGGGAATTTTAATGTAATCAACTATTATTTCTATTCTGATTAACATTGAAGAATCTGCAGTTTTAAAACTGCATTTCCGAGGTTCTACAAGATTGCGGAAGAGGGTTTTCAGATTTTGTGTTGTCATCGCTACTATTTCCAACTTCTATAACAACGATATCATCTTCATAGACGTCAGTGTGTTCTTCTTAACCAATTATTTATTTAATTTTTTTGCTAATTTAAATTTATTGTTTTATTTGACATAAATTCCTTAGTATCAACACGATGTTACTTCCTTTTGATGCAACATCGTAAAAAACAGTTCCCTATTGGTTCAGATTTTTGTATTTTGTATCTTCTTCAACTAAGACTCCTCCAGTTCCTTAAGTTTATCGTATCATATTTAGATTACACAATTTTTTCTGACTTTGAAATAAGTCAGTGCAGAAATTATTGGAAACCATCAGTTAGCTGAACTATTGAAATGTCATCCAAAATTATTACAAAATCATATAAATGCGAATTTTGTGACAAAAGCTTTAAACAAAGAAACAATTTAACTATTCATATGAGATCTCATACAGGTGAGAAGCCATTTCAATGTGAAATTTGTGAGAGAAGCTTTTCACAAATAGGCAATTTAACTATTCACATGAGATCACATGCAGGTGAGAAGCCTTTTAAATGTGACTTTTGTGAGAAAAGCTTTTCTGTAAAATCAAATTTAAAAAAGCACCTTAGATCACATACAGGCGAGAAACCATATAAATGTGAAATTTGTGAGAAACGCTTTTCTATTGGAAGCAACTTAATTGTTCACATGAGATCACATACAGGTGAGAAGCCATTCAAATGTGAATTTTGTGAGAAACGCTTTTCTAGGACAACACAGTTAACTGTTCACACGAGATCACATACAGGCGAGAAGCCGTTTAAATGTGAATTTTGTGGAAAATGCTTTCCTCTATCAGACAATTTATTTACTCACATGAGATCACATACAGGTGAGAAACCATTTAAATGTGAAATTTGTGAGAAAAGCTTTTCACAAATAAGTAATTTACTTACTCACAAGAGGATACATACAGGTGAGAAGCCATTTAAATGTGAATTTTGTGAAAGAAGTTTTTCGCAATCAGGTGCTTTAACTGTTCATAGGAGATTACATACAGGTGAAAGACCTTATCATTATAAATATTGTGAAAAAAAATTTCTTGATTCAGGTGCTTTATCGAGACATTTGAAAGTACACTAAAATAAGACATTTTTCCAGAGAAGTATTATAAGTTTTATAATGTTAGATTATATAAATCTTTTTATATATAAAGCAAAGTTTCTTTATCTGATTGTGCTGGATTTTGGCTTTATTTTTTTAATTTTATTTATTTTGGTTTTGACAACCTCTGCACTTTGATTTATAGATAATATAGAAACAGATGTTTGTTCATTTGCTAATTGTTATATATTATGCATCAGATTCTTAAGTTTTGTCATATATAGAGTAGAGCCCCGATTATCCGCGATATTGGGTGGCAAGGGTACCGCGGATAGTAAAAATCGCGGATAACCCGAAAAAAAGACTAAAAATGAGGTGTAAACACGAAAAACAATATTTTAGAATAAAAACCACGTTTTAGGATACAAAAAACATAATATGCAAAACTTTTAAAATATGTACAGTACAGCAGAAACCTTTCTGCAGAGCAAGAGCCTGCCACTCATCCACAAATTCCGAGAAGGCCTATAGGATTACGATGCACAATAAACCTGTCAGTAATTTTCAAACTTCACACTGTAGGACCTATTGTACTTTCCCTGTTGTTGGCTTGGATTAAAATTGGTTTTTTTGAGGTTCATAATTAAAAAAAAATTTTCGCGGCACTCGCAGATAATCGGAGCTCTACTGTAATTAAAACGGAATTTGGTTTAAGTATTATTAAAAAAAAAATGTTTATAAACATTAGAAATAAAAATGGTACATTTCTTTCTTCTTCTCAATTTTTTTGGTGATTGGGCAAAAAAAAAGAAATGTTATAAAATGCCTCTAAAGGTAGGAGTCCATTAGCTACCCACAGTTAGGATTTTTATCAGTTTTGGCCTTTAAAGAACAATCTCATGTGACAGTTACTTAGGGTGCGTCTGTAAAAGATAACCACGGTTGTAGTTACTACCACTCTGGTTATGGTCGGCACATGACTGGGTGCGCTGACATAGGAGCCTGGTTATTCCCCGACCCTTGCATTTGTTGCTGAAACCTGGGGAAACTGTCAATGCCCATCGCTAGCAACAACAACTGATCGAATTGAACCGTGCTGTTCATGAAAAAAGGCCGGAATATCAGAAAAGACATGTCAAGCTGATTTTTCTCCATGACAATGCACCATCACACACGTCAACAATGGTCCACAACTACTTGGAGGCATTCAACTGGGAGCTGCTATCTCATGCCGCTAAATCACCAGACCTGGCACCTTCTAACTACCACTTGTTTTCGTTGATGGGCCACTCATTGCTGAGGAACAATTCGAATCCTACGAAAATGGCTCGATAAGTGGTTTGCCTCAAAAGGGAGGGATTTGTTTTGGCAAGGTATCCACAAATTGCCCGAGAGATGGGAAAAATGTGTAGTTAGCAAGGGCCAGTACTTTGAATAAACCATTTTTCCACTTTCTATTGAAAAAACGTCTTTTTTGTTACCTAAAAAACAGCGGATGTAAGCCGATAGACCTGGTATAAATATTACAAAGTCTAAAAATCTTAATCCTAAATGAAAATTAAACTGTAGAATTATAAATCTCGTCAACCAGAGGATTTATATTTATTATTAGCCAATTTCTAATGATGTTTTTTTTAATTTGATATTTTAGAAAAATTTTTAGATTTATTATATTTATCACATCTTATAGTAATTTATATGAGTAGCATTCTCCAAAAATATTATAAAGTTTTGGATATTCCAATTTCTAAAGTTATTGATATCAATATTCAAAGTTATTGATATCTCTAAGATTATATTTTTGTTCGAATTTGTATTTTTCATGTAAATTAATGATAATTCTTTATTAAAGAAAGATTTTGTTCCAAAGTAAGTATTTTATTATGAATTTAAAATTTCCTTGTTATTTTATTATTTGAAGTATTTTTAGAATTAGTATTACTAATTTTAAGATTCTCTTTTGTAAAATATTTATAATTTTAAGTTTTCCATTATTTGTATTAGATCAGATAGAATTGAAATAAGAATTAAAAAAGGAAAAATACGTCATTATTTTATAATTTATTGGTATTTAATTTTTGATGTAAGAAATTACAAATTTTGTAATTGTATTTAATTTTCTTGTAAATTTTTAATTTGGGTATCCCATGTGATGTGTTATTTAATACCCAAATATTTAATTTTACTACTCTTTGAATGATATTACAATTTGTACATTTTTTAAAATTTATTATGCAAACACAGTTACGTGGGGCTAGAGCTCTGTGTCATGTGAAGGGAAACTTTCATGATTTCATTCTGGTTGAAATTCCAAAATCCACCCTCACTTGGAAGGTCATTTCTGCTAAGGGTTTCCTTCTTAACACAGAGTTTTGGTATAGCCCAGAAATAATCCATTAACTCACGGGATAAGACGTTTTTAGTTAAGCTGTAATAAAATATTTGTTCCCCAAGGATCGGAGATGTGAAGGGAAGACAGCTCTACCCTCAGATGACCAAATCTTCAATCCTTCAGACCAGACGTCTATGTGTGTGAGTAGCTATTGGGCTGCCACAGGAAATGACTGCAACCTTGTATGGAAAGATGATTTGCTGTAGTTTTTAATTAATCTTTCCCTTGAGCCTTGTTCTGCTCTTTGCCACAGGATATTTTCTTCCTTCGACCAAAGGGTAGCAATACAAGTCACTTCACAGGAAAATGTGGACAGAAGAAAGTATATTACAACTGTTGCTACACTCATTTTGAGAAATTTTTACTTCCTGTACTGATAATAAGGAATAACAGAAGAAATTTCTTGCAATGTTTAGAAGAATAACAATTGGAGGAAATTATAATAATTTGATAAGCAACCATCTCCCACATCACGGGTTCCCAACCTGGTCACTATATATTTTCTTTGGGGTCACCACCGTGAAGTTTTCAACACTTATTTATTTCAATACGGCTACACTGTAATATCCTACTAGTGGTACCAACACTGATTTTTTATTAATAAAAAAAAATGAATTAAGGTCCACAGTGGCGGAATTTAAAATACACTGACTGCTCAATTGAAAGTGGTCACCTGAGTGTGTCATCCCAACAGTGAAGTTTGGCGGTGGGGGTGTGATGGTATTGTTGTGTTTTCTCCTAATTTCGACGTGGTCCGTTGGCTGTGATCAAGAGTAATCTGGCAACCACACAGTATCTGGACGTTCTAGACTATTCCAAGCTTCCTACGTTGTGGTCGCAGTTCGGTGGAGGACCATTTATGTTTCAGCACGACAACACGCTGTGCTGTAAGGCCTATGCTGTCAGCGCCTGGTTTCTGGAGAATAACGTTCAGGAATTTCAGTGACCCCACCCTTCCCCCGTAGTCCGGACCTCAACCCTATTGAATATCTGTGGGATGAATTGAAGCGCCGGATTTGTGCGCATCCGATGCGACCGCAAACACGCATCCAACTTGAGCAGGCTTTGAAAGAGGAGTGGGCAAAAATACCGGTTGCTTACTATCTGAAACTGGTGGAGATGCCAAAGTGTTTGGATGCTTAGGGCAAAGGCCACAGTACGTGCTATTATACACGCTGTAAATAAAGCGTCTGTTCCATACTACAGGTGTCCACTTTCAATTGAGCAGGCAGTGTATGAACATGTAGGATCTATGTTTATGAATCCTTGTTTGTGTTCTTTGATGCATGCTGATAGGGGGCAGCATGTTTGTCCCTTGTAACCATAGGGGCACTGCTTACATGGGATCCAATATAAGTGTTGGAGGGATCATTGTGTTTGATGTTTATGTTGGGAGATCTGAAGGCAGGGGCATATAGGTATGAGGTGAGGAATTTCTAAAAGAAATTTTCAAGGGGTTGGTTAGTAGAGAAAGGGAATGCATCTGCAGGGGTTTGGGAGATGCAGTTTTGGTGGGTTTGTTAAATTTATGTTGTATGATATTTAGGCAGCTGTAAAAGAGGTGGGCGGGGTCATTGTGGAGGTCAAGTATGCTGTAAATGGTATTGAGTTCTATGTGTAAGGCAAGGTTTGTGGTGCATGTTGTTAGTAAGAGAAAGTCAACAGTGTTAACTTTGTATGTGTGAGGTGTGTAGAGTTGTAATGTATGTATCTGTTTGAGCAAGTGGGCTTTCTGTATAAGTGGTGTTTATGGGGTTGTTTTTGTTGTTTTTTTTCTGTGAAAAATCCAGATAGTTTGTGTTTGTTGGAAGGTTGTTCAAGTTCAAATTGTAGATAGGGATTTACGGAGTTGAGATAGTTTTGTATTTGTGTAATGTTTTGTTGTTTAGTGATGATGATGTTGTCGACATATTTGCTGTGGGCGGTGGATAGAGAACATTTATTTTTCAATGTAGTGTAATGTGAGGTCAGCAATGGGTCTGATATGACTAAGGACCATGAATAGGCCGTGGGTTTGGAGGTAAATGTTATTGTCACCTTATTACATCATTGAAGGAATCTGTTTCCAAAATTCCCATACAATAAGCACACATTGCGTTTCATTTGTTTCATTACATCTTCTACCAAAACATTTCCAATCCATATACTGAAAAAGCTTGCAGTCTGTCTGCATTAGCTGCTATGGATGCAGAAAACTGCAGCTTGATACCCTTTGTTGCATAAGAACCTGGTCAGCAATGGGTCCTGATATGACAAAGCACCATGAAAAGGCTGGGGGTTTGGAGGTAGGGGAAGAGTGTCTGAGATGGCATACATTTTCAAAATAAATTTTTATAAAATAAAGTACTGTAAAATAAAAGACAAGAACACTAGTAATATTTACAATGTTTATTCAGCAATCAATATCAATATACCAAGAGAGAAAATAATGAATTGAAATATTAAATATTTAAGAAATACCAGACCCTTCAAATATGCCATCTCACCCACACCCGGTTGATGAGATGGCATACCCGATACACTACTTGCAAACATCACAGATGACAACTTTGGCAGACTTTGGAAGGCCGATACATTGTGCATGGCACCATTTTCTGCAGATCAAAACAGAAATAGAATATTTATAATTAAAATAGAATAATAATAATAGAATAATTTCTATTTAAAATAGAATATAATAATAATAATAATA
>JAFIDM010013914.1:26479-39584 GCA_023159025.1 Thereuonema tuberculata
TAAAATAAAATAAAATAATAATAATAGAATAATTTCTATTTAAAATAAAAATAGAATATATAAAAAAAAAAATTCTTATTATGGGTGAGATGTAATGGGTGCTATGCCATCTCACCCTACATACACCGACCTAACCGAAAATTATTTTAAAAATTCCATGCTTCAAATAACGCCTAACAACAGAGTCTATCAGAATCACCACTTTTTGTAAGTACTAAATGCACTAAGACTTATCTTAAATCGTGCACTGCTTCAATATCAGGCCAATTCCAAAGGTGGCGAAATATTTTTTCAAAACAGCGAAACCGAAACAATCACGTCTATCGAACCCAAAATTGGGGCAAGCACGCTAACACTTGCCTAGCACAGCTCCCCGAGTTCGATAGTACACGATAATGGGGTAGCTGGCGCCATCAAACATATAGTTTCGAAAATATCGCTGCTATGCCGTCTCACCCACCATGCCATCTCAGACACTTTTCCCCTACATGTTATTGTCACCTTATTACCATCATTGTAATCCTGTTAATTCATGTATTTTATAAGTGTATTTCACTTTAAGTTTTTTCTCTTTTTATTTCAATACGTGCACATTTGGTATCTATTGAAAGGTCACCTTATGCACAACAATAAATAGATTTAGTAGATAATATATGTAGAATTGAACAGAATATAACACAGTACAACTTAATTTTTTCACTTCAATGTCTTATTATGTGAATAGAGAAAACTATTAATGTAACTGAGACTCTTCAATAAACTGTTTCTCTCTACAATTTAGGCAGAACTCATCACAAGAACACCCATCAGTAGATGATAGATCATTCTTGTAACATAAGCACGACATTCCGATACAGCGATTATCAGCAGCTGCACAACTGCATTCTTACAAAGCTCCAATGATATTTGGGAGCTGGAGCATTGTTACATGTTTGATTTCAACCCTGTCTTTGAATTTGTCCAATAATAGTCAGTAGGTGGTGGTAAAGTAGGGAGAGGCTCACAATTTCCCTACTGCCAAGGCCATGAACCAGGTTCAATGGATGGTTGGAATTAAGAGTTCCCATAATAATAGAAGGTAATTGCCTTTCATTATTTCCACTTTGTGCAAACATCTTCCAATGCAAATTAAGGAAGGAATCTCAATAAAGTCATCTTTCATAAAATTGTAATTAATTTATTCAGAAATCCTATAAAACAACTATCTTTAATGTTCACAATATTTTGCTTTTCGAAAAACTACCTCAGGTGTACAAATGGACAAAAGAATTCTTTTTGCCTCTACATAATATAGGGTTACAAAACAACTGAAACAACTAAAAACATTTTTTATATATTAACAATTGATAGTATATCATTCTGTAGCATAGTTATTAATAAGGATAAAACAACACATAAATAATGAATAATGTTGAATTCTTATGTTGGGGGGATGTTGTGATCTCAACATCATAGGAGGAAGAGCAAGGCGGAGAATCTATTGGATTTCCAGATCCGTAGGCATTTGAAGTTGCGGGATCAAATTGATGTCAAATGAGACTTGAAACTTTCTTGGTTGACGAAGATTCAGTAATTCTTCTCAGCTTTCCAACTAAGTCAGAATTTTGGAGTGGTCCAACCTCTTAGACATACATAGTATCTCTTAGAAGAAAATTAATTAATGAAAAACTAACTGTAAAATGATCATAATTTTTTTGAATGTACAAATAAACAATTGAACTTTCAAATGCACATAAGTTTTTTTTTGGAATTATTAAAATTATTTTGAAAGAAATTATTAATATCATTTTTTATTACATATTTTAACAAAAAGCCAGGTAGCAGAATTTTCTGTATCAATCTGCATCACCAATTTCAGAAGCCAGAATTTATCTGCAACCCACAAATTTCATTTGCAAATAAACTAAATAACTTACTTTTCATAGTCTTTAAAATCCGTTCAAGAAGTCCATTATTTATGTCATTATCAGACATTTTAATTATTTTTGCTTTTTTTCTTGGATTTTTCAAATTCAGTTTCTTCAGAGTCTCTCTTAGACGAAATTTTTTGTGTAATTTTATCATTCAGAACCAGCTGTTCATCAGGAATCTTTTGTTTATCACAAACCAGGCTTATTAATGTCAGAAGTATTTGTAAGTTATAAGTTGGTAAATTAATCTGCAAGCTTCAAGATAAATCTGCAGCGCTCGCTGCCATGCTGCAGGATTTCTGCTACCAGGACAAAAAGTAATATTTCAAAAGCCAGTAATAAAAAGTAATTTCCAATAAATAAAAAAAAATTAAAATAGCCAAGTTAAATTTCAATGTAATAATAACGCGAATCGTCCACCATCACAAAACCCACACAAGAACCGAATACACCGATCTAGCATACAAGCTCCAGAAGCAGTGGAGGCAGGACCGAGTACGTGTTGTACTCATCGTCCTGTCTGCCACTGGTCTGGTGCCTCACATATTTCACCACAGCCTCACCACACCAGGACTTAACAAAAAACACTTATGCACAACTGTGGTACTCAACACGAAGCACATAATTAGAAAATTTATGGATTCAACCACACCTCCCTAACGTTCTTGCACACTTTTTTACACTTGGCAGTGTGTGCTTTGGTCCTTGAATGGCCATGTTGTGTTAGCTGGAGAAACCCAAGTTTTGAATCTTTTACATAATAATAATAATAATTTCCTTCGTGTTTGAATACCAAAGTTATAACGTATGTTTGCAGAACTATTAGAATATTAATTAAAATATTAATAAAAGCTACAGATAAAAAGACTTCAGATTTATAATTAAAAAAGACATATAAATATATAAAAAATATTATTCTTTAGATATAAGACTATTTAATGTGCCTGAACATCAAAGATTATATGTTGCCTACTACATTGGCACAGGTTAGAAAAAAGGTATGAAATTCTAATTACCTATAGAACACGACGTTTTGGAACTTCATTTACATGTTCCCTTGTCAAGTTGGGTTCCCCTTTTACTATTGAAAGTTTATCTTGGATGGATTTACTTCATGTAAATGAAGTTCCGAAACGTCGTGTTCTATAGGTAATTAGAATTTCATACCTTTTTTCTAACCTGTGCCAATGTAGTAGGCAACGTATGTTATTATTCTTTAGATTTTGTGTTCAATGCTGCGTCACTGTTCCATCTGATCTGCTGCATCATATGTCGTAATTACTTATTTTGATAAACTACTATTTTGTTGAAAATAAAAATCGTTAAAATAGATAGAATATAATTTATTATTAATGATATTTTAAAAATACAGGTAAAATTGGACGGAGAAGTTGTCTCTTTTAACACAGGTTTCTAAGGACAAATTACAGGTGACTCGGGAGACGGGTGGCTCCTTCTATACACAAACTTTGGGTAATCATTTCCTTTCGCTCTTATCGAGAGCATAGGGCTTCGACGAAGTTCCGCCAGTGCACTCTATTTCGAGCGAGGAACTTCAACTCTGCAAACGGCATCCACCAATATTTTGTGACTGTCTGTTGATGTAGCGTTTTAATAATTAGTTCAAAGGCCACCAGGAGCGCTATAGTCGAATTACCAGTAATGCTGGCGTAAACCTAAAGTATAGATTTCTCTCTGAATCTATAGAATTTTGAGTTTTGACAAAAACAAAAGTGATATAGGGAATTTTAATGTAATCAACTATTATTTTTATTTTTATTAATATTGAAGAATCTTCATTTTTAAAACTGCATTTCCGAGGTTCTACAAGACTGCGGAAGAGGGGTTTCAGATTTTTGTGTCGTCATCGCTACTATTTCCAACTTCCGTGACATCGATGTAATCTTCAAAGACTTCAGTGTGTTCTTCTTAACCAATTATTTATTTAATTTTTTTCCTAATTTAAATTGACTGTTTTATTTAACATAAAACTCCTTAGTATCAAGAAGATGTTACTTCCTTTTGAAACAACATCGTAAAAACAGTTCCCTATTCGTTCAGAGTTTTATATTTTGTATTGTCTTCAACTAGACTCCTCCAGTTCCTTAAGTTTATCTTATTTAGATGACAGAGTTTTTTTCTGACTTTGAAATAAGACAGTGCAGAAATTATTGGAAACCATCAGTTAGCTGAACTATTGAAATGTCGTCCAAAACAGTTGCAAAATCATATAAATGCGAATTTTGTGAGAAAAGCTTTTCACAAACAAGCAGGTTAACTGATCATATCAGATCACATACAGGTGAGAAACCATTTCAATGTGAATTTTGTGGAAAAAGCTTTTCACAAATAGGCAATTTGACTGTTCACATGAGATCACATTCATGTGAAAACCCAATTAAATGTGACTTCTGTGAGAAAAGCTTTTCTGTAAAATCAAATTTAAAAAAGCACCTTAGATCACATACAGGTGAGAAACCATATAAATGTGAAATTTGTGAGAAAAGCTTTTCTATTGGAAGCAACTTAACTGTTCACATGAGATCACATACAGGTGAGAAGCCATTCAAATGTGAATTTTGTGAGAAACGCTTTTCTAGGACAACACAATTAACTGAACACATGAGATCACATACAGGTGAAAAACCATTCAAATGTGAATTTTGTGGAAAATATTTTTCTCGAGCAGACAAGTTGACTGTTCACATGAGATCACATACAGGTGAGAAACCTTTTAAATGTGAATTTTGTGAGAAAAGCTTTTCATACTTCAGTAGTTTAACCGTTCATACCAGATTACATACAGGTGAAAGACCCTATCATTGTAAATATTGTGAAAGAAATTTTTATGATTCAAGTGCATTATCAAAACATTTGAAATCTCATGGATTTGAAAGTACACTAAAATAAGACATTTTTCCAGAGAAGTATTCTAAAGGCTAGTACACACCTAGGGACAAACTCACGCGACATTGTATAGGGATAGTTGCGATACATTGTCCCTAGCTAAACAATGTCGCGCATCCACACCTAGGAGCCAGTTGCACTACAGAAATCAGAGGATTCCATTCCTTGCAGCAAAAACAGTAATGGGTGATAACAAAACCAACTGCACTTTTTAGGAGAAGAACCACTGTTTTTTGACTCGGTCAGTTTTTTATATTCTCTCCTGAATTGAGATTTCAAATTGTAGATTTTCTTCTCCATGTCTTGAATTGCCATCTGGTATTTTTGGGCCAGATGCTCCAGAGCATCCCTCCTTTTATTTCTGTTTTTATAATCCACACTTGTGATATCCCAAAGACGTGTGGGACTGAAAATCTTCGATTATTTTTAATGTTGTTTTCATGGCAGACAAGTAGAAACTGACTCAGAAGTCTCGGAACACGTACAGATTATGAAATGTCGCTCAACATATTATCAGGTCTTCATTCCGATGGGGAACTACTTGTATCGCAACAGTCCCACAACAGCCCTGAGACTTGTACCGACACACGTGTTCCGCGACTTTGTTCCTAGGTGTTTACTAGTCTTAAGTGTTATAATGGTAGATTATATAAATCTTTCTATATATAAAGCAAAGTTTCTTTATCTGGCTGCGCTGGATTTTGGCTCAGAAAATTATTTATTTTTGGTTTTGACAACCTCTTTACTTTGATTATAGATAATGTAGATACAGATGGATTGTTCATTAGCTAAAAAAATGTTCATAAACATTAGAAATAAAAATGGTGCAATTCTTTCTTCTTCTCAATTTTTTTGGTGATTGGGCTAAAAAAAAGAAATGTTATAAAATGCCTCTAAAGGTAGGAGTCCATTATCTATCCACAGTAAGGATTTTTAGAAGTTTTGGCCTTTCAAGAAGAATCTCATGTGACAGTTACTTAGGGTGCGTTACTTAGGGTACAGTTGTAGTTACTACCACTCTGGTTATGGTCGGCACGTGACTGGGTACGCTGACATAGGAGCCTGGTTATTTCCCAACCCTTGCATTTGTAGACAGTATGGTTACAAGATGACTGACATTGTTAAGAGAATCTGTTGTTAGAAATTGAATCAAGTTCACTAGTCATCTTGAACTACAACAAAGAAGTAAAAATAAAATGACTGACTTTTAAGCAACTTAGCCAAGTACAAAAAAGAATAAAGAAAAGTATTGATCGTGAATTTATTTTTTTTTAGTTCATCTCATATATGTATATATATGAAACAAAGACGTGAAATAAAATATTTTTCTAAAGTTGATCGTCGAGTAAAAAGCAACTCTGTAATGTAAAATGTTTCCATTGTGTCAGCTTCTGGGAATGCTGTCTGCTGCTACAAATGGGTTACCCAGCTCTGAGCCTGGTTAAAACCACGTAACCGCAAATCTGATTGGTGTTTACTGATGCGGTTGGTTGTTGGCTGGAGTAAATGGTTGACTTTATAGATGGCATAGTTGCATGAAGGGTAGTAATCACAACAGTGGTTATCATTTATAGACGCACCCTTTCGTTAAGCGTAAGCAGGGGAGGTGATAGGTGGGGGTGGAGATTTTTCTGATGTAGTTCACTAATTCCTATCCTTCAGGTGCAGCTTAACGAATAGATTCTCATTAACTATCAGTTCACAGGATTTTTTTTCGAACTTGCTAGACTTGCTTTCGAACATGAAATGTCAAGAAAATGATGTTTCTGACAAATTGATTATGTTACTGACTTTATAGTGACAACAGCACTAAATTTATAAATTATATTTGGAACTTTATAGGTATTATACGTTTGATAATTATAAACACAGTTACGAGAAATTCGATACATGACCTCGGACCAATCACAGAGTGCTTCATTGTTGATGACGTCAGGGCACAATTTATGATCTTTTCGAAGACCTACAGTATTTGTTGAAAAATTCTTAAATTGAGCCGAGTCTTTAAGATGGTAAACTTTTGAACTTAGATAAATGGAAATTTGAGGTCAAATGTGATTTTTATTTAAATAATGTGATAGGATTGTTCCCATTTTATCAGTTATTGTGGCAAATCTTTAAAGGCTACTGGGTCATTCTATACCAATTCACCCAGAAAAAAATATGAAATGTAACCCATAGTCTCAGATTTTGATGATATTTGGTAAGGTTCTTAGTTCAAATTCTAAGTTCCAGGTTTCTAGGCCTCCTGGATGCAGAATAGCAGAGCTTCAAAGTTAGCAAGTTTTTCTATGAATGTTGTTGCAACCGATACTTTACAGAGACAGGTCCATGTGAGTTTTTATGTTTTTTAGTTAATGTTTTATGACTTCTGAAACTTCTTATGTAAAAATTCCCTGGATATTTCAAATATGTCAACGAACTTGTGTTAAACCTCACACTTTTTGATCTATGGCTTGACGAGTGCTAAAAATAAAATTCCCAAAATGATGTTGAACTTGAAACATAATAGCATGAATATCCCAAATGGCAGAGCAGATGCAAAGATGGGACTTATACCATTGGAAAGAGCAGGAAATTTCTTAGAAAATGATGTAAAAAAACAGTGGGTTATTGAAGGGAACACCATCTGCAAAGCAATAACAGGTTTTTCGTCCTTTAAATTTAGGTCAACCTTCAATATACTTGGGTTTTTTTCTTCTTTCTTTTCCATCTGAAGGAACCCTGGTTGCTAAATAATAGGAGAAGTAATAAGTTTTGAGCGTTTTTCGCTGGATGGCGTTAATGAGTCATAAGTCACGATGTAAATGTTGCATTTGGTCATTCTATACTGCACTGTAAAGGTGAGATAACGCTTTAAAAAAAGTTCTTTGACAGTTTTGTGGTTGGTGTATCCAGTTGTGTGTTAGAGCATTCCAAAATGGAAGTAAAAAAAGAGAAAATTCGATACATTCTTCGGTACCACTACGACCAAGGTTAAAAAGCGGAGCAGGCGACCAAAAAAAATTTGTACTGTTTATGGACTCAATAGAGTATCGAATGCAACAGCAAAGCGGTGGTTCCAACGATTCCGATCTGGTAATATGAACGTCAAAGATAAGGCACGTTCTGGTAGTCATATCGTCGAAAATTTCGATAAAATCATGGAATTCGTCGAGTTGGACCGGCATGCGAGCACTTATTCCATTGCCCAGGAACTGAAGATGAGGCGTTTGGAACCATTTGCATAAGGCTGGTCTCACGAATAAGGTCGATATATGGGTGCAACACGAATTGACGCAAAAGAACCTTTTGGACCGAATTGATGCCTGCGATTCTTTGCTGAAGCGTAACGAAATCGACCCATTTTTGAAACTGATGGTGACCGGCGATGAAAAATGGGTCACATACCATTTTCGTGGTCCAAGCGTGGTGAGCCGGCCCAAACGATCGCCAAGCCCAGATTAACGTCCAAGAAGGTTTTACTGTGTATTTGGTGGGATTGGAAGGGAATCATCCACTATGAGCTGCTCCCATCGGGCCAATCACTCAATTCGAACCTATAATGTCAACAACTGACCAGATTGAAGCAGGCGATTAACGAGAAGCGGCCACAATTGGCCAATAGGAAGGGTGTTGTTTTCCATCAAGACAGTGCCAGGCTGAACACATCTTTAACGACGCGCCAGAAACTCCGAGAGCTTGGATGGGAGGTTCTGTCGCACCCGCAGTATAGCCCAGACTTGGCACCAAGCGATTATCACCTTTTCAAGCATTTGCAAAATTTTCTTAATGGTACAAAACTTGCCTCAAACGAGGCTTATGAAACTGAGCTGATCAAGTTTTTTACCAATAGGAACGAGGATTTCTTCAATCGCGGAAGTATGAAATTGCCTTCAAAATGGACAAAAGTTATCGACCAAAACGACGCATATTTAATCTAAATCCGATAATCGTAACTTTGTTAATTTCATCTTGAAAATAAGAGAAAAAACGCTCAGAACTTTTTGCTTATCCTATTACTTAGAAACTACTTTGAACCATATGCTTTAGAACCAGAAGATTAATAAGAGAACATGTACAAATGTGGCAAAGACAAAACTTTTAGTTGATACATTGCAATGAAAGGGCTGTCCATAAACTTAGTCTCTTTTTAGTATTATTAGTAGATACAAATAATTGAAAGTTAGATCTTTAAGAAAATTATCTTTAATTAAAATTATCTTTTCTTGTATTACAGATACCGAATCAAATATAGTAGAGCCCTGAATATCCGCGAGTGCTGCGAAAAAATTTATTAATTACGGACCTAAAAAAAAAAACAATTTTAATCCAAGCCAACAACAGGGAAGTACAGTAGGCCCTACAGTGCAAAGGTCGAAAATTACTGACAGGTTTATTGTGCATCATAATCCTATAGGCCTTCTCGGAATTTGTGGATGAGTGGCAGGCTCTTGCTCTGCAGAAAGGTTTCTGCTGTACTGTACATATTTTAAAAGTTTTGCATATTATGTTTTTTTGTATAATAAAAGGTAGTTTTTATGCTGAAATATTTTTTTTTTCGGTTTATCGGGTTAGTCTTTTTTTGGGTTATCTACGATTTTTACTATCCACGGTACCCTTGCCACCCAATTCCACAGATAATTTGGGCTCTACTGTAATTGAAGTTTAATGTTAAAAAGTAAAATTAGTATTAAAAATTCTTTTTGGTATCAAATAATACTAATAATAATTAATCCAATCATCGAAAATTCTTTACTAATCCATTGAAATGCCTTAATTAATCAGTCATATTTTCATTTATTCCAGTTACTGGTATTGGGACTGGTTCTGAATCATCCGCAGAAATTGCATCGTTTTTATCACTTTCATGTATCCACTCTGCATACCAGTCTGGCCATCGCATAGGATGCGCAGCAGTTCGTTGGGTTCAGCATGCTGTGCCATGAACTGGTCATTCACGATGTTGCACACCATGAGATTTAACATTTTTCATTGGGGTGCATGTGCTTTAAATATACATCCCTTCAAGGTTGGTTTGAGTGCTAATGAATACATAAGCATTTGGAATGACCATTGAACGGAGAACTTTTATTTATTTATAATAGCCTACCCTTACTTGAATAAAATAAGATTTGCGTTATAATTGAACATTTCAATAAGAATCCGCAAATGAAATGATGGAGAAATGTTGCATTTTCATGCACATTCCTCATATTCGCATATTTTCATTTGAACTTTTTAAAGTTTAGATAATTGCGTGTGTTTTAATTGAAATGTAGTGTGACGTCACATATTATCTCACCCCCATCCCCATAAAACTTTGGCAAGCTAAGCAAAAACCCCTTACCCTCGATATGCGCACATAGTTTATGGACAACCCCAAGTGAAATATTTTGAATAAAATAGACTGTTCAAATGAAGCACTTTGTTTTATTTTCCCAAATGGATTCCTTTGAGCCAACTCAGAAGTTTAGTTCCTTGTGAGTCCTTTACATAAAGAATTTCAACGAATTGGTTTTATACAATTGAAATAACTATTGTAGAAGAAGAGCTATCACAAAATCCATCATTTACTGTTCCATCCTCATATTTATTATTGGCTTCAATTTTGTTTAACAAGCCGATAGCATTATGTCAAATTTTATGAGGTACACTTTTAAACATAGTTAAATATGTTTATAGTATTCATTCCATGTCACTTCATTACATAGTTTTTCATGACATTTCTATCAAATCTGTATGTTCTTCCAAAGCACTGGTAACAGGTGTTCAAAGGTTACATAAAGTGCTACTGCATGGTTTCCAGTATATGTTATCACGAGATTGTGACCAAAATAATGATTCGTTGATCCATTGTCACATATTAGTAAGGAAACAAATTTAGGAAACAAATGATGGGAAATGTTTTTTTTTCTGGGAAATTCAATGCTACATCATAGTTACTTTTCTTTTTGGGTTTTTGAAATAAGCCAGATAAGGCAAACAAAAATTGTAAGAAAATACACGAAAAATATTGAATTTATGTGAAAATTAAGATTCTTCGTTTTTATTTAATATTATTTGTAGTCATTATTTTTCCTTGTTAGTATGATAAAGATTTACCTGATGTATGTATGTAATGAAGGTGGGTGGCAGAAGCCAAGCACTGCGACCAGAGGTCTATTGTACTAACCCACGGAAATATGGACAGATGGAGAGAAAGACTGAGAAAGTATGGTGGGAGAAGTGCAGGGGAAACGGGAGAACCCCGAGAAAACCTGCCCAGCGCGGATCGTCCACCATCACGACACCCACATGAGAACCGAACTCGGGACTCAGAGGTGAGAGGCCGATGTCTTAGCAACAACGCCAACCGCGCGGCCTAAGATTTGCCTGATACTTTGAAGGATAAAACATCTTGTTCATTTCAATTGCATAAGCACACCTACTCATATTATGTTTTATATAGTTTTATCCAAGGTTAATAAAATATTAGTGGTTTTATCCCACTACGCTTTCTGAGTATTTTACGTTTGACCTCAAAACAGGAAGGTGAAAGAGTTAGGGTCACCCGCACCGCCGGCGCTTACAAAGCAGAGCGAGCTGAGCGGAGCGAGTCATAACTTGGTACATGCTGTTATCTCAAATCCGCAGTTAGGATTAGTTTTTCTAATAAAAGATCGTGCAAAACCATTTTGAAATAAACTTATCTGTATCTCTGTTGAGTTTGTTAGAGCCAATGATCCGTCCATCCACACACAAACAATAGAGCGAATGTGGTTAAGTATTAAGAAGGTTTGTAAGGCAGAAAGAACGCCTACAAAATGGCTGGATCTCCTTCTTTTCCAGTTTTTCTAGTTTCACGAGCTTTGAATTCGGTCATGCATTAAGATTAAACATACAAAGAGCATTTTCTTGGTGATAGGTCAATAGTTTTCTCAGGTGGGTTTGTTTCCCTGTGTCTAGTTGCCGGAAAAAGTAGGTCCTTCAATATCGTAAGGAGAATATGAGATTGTTAGTGATGGACGTCATACATCTTACTACGGATCATTTAGGGCCGAAGCCTTTATTTATTTATTATTTTGTAATTTTGTTTATATTAAATACAAACCACAAAGAATATCAAGTCATCTCTATTATCTTAAATAGATGATTTCCATTTTCTTACTTTATTTTTAAATTACAAGTGGCCCCCTAGTCGATTTGCTCCCTCTATAATCGAATTTCGAGCATTCACCTATTTTCAAAGAAAAAAAAATCCGTAAAAATTGATAGAATAAAAGAAGTATAATTTATTTGTTTTACATATTTAAGAAACAAGTAAAATTGGACTCAGAAGTTAGCTTTTTTTAATACAGGTTTCTATGAACAGAAATTCAGATGACACCGGAGACGCGTGGCTCCCTCTATAAACATACTTTGGTAATCCACCTTCTTTTTCATTTCATCGACTTTGGCCAACTATGGACCACGGGCTAGGCCTACCTGACATCGTCATGGTGAGGCTAGGAAATTCCAGAGAAGGGAGGAGATTCACATCCCGTCCAGAAATAACCCTGAGATAGTAAGTCCCAGGGGAGGTAATCCACCTATTATTATTATTTATTTTTTTATGACTTCCTGTTGCTGTAGCGTTTTATTAATTAATTCAAAGGCCACGAGGAACGCTGTAGTCGTATTACCAGTATTGTTGGAGTGTAACCGAAATTACAGATAACTTTACGAATCAAAAGGATTTTGAGTGTTTACATAAAGATATTCAGAATTTAAAGGCGATGCACGTTTATATATTGATTAATATTTAGGAATCTTCAGTTTTTAAAGGTGCATTTCAGAGGTTCTATTAAGAGTGAGGCAGAGGGGTTTCAGGTTATTGTGTTGCCACCGCTATTACATCCAAATTCTATCCATGACAAAGATATACTCAATCTGTACTGTTTTTTCTTAACTTTTCAAATTTTAATTGACTGTTTTATTTAAGACAAAGTTCTTTATTATTAAGAAGAAGGGACTTTTGATGTAACATCGTAACAACAGTTTTTTATTGTTTTAAGACTTTTGTGTTGTGTATTTTCTTCAACTCTTTAAGTTAATTATATCTTATTTAGTCTAAAGAGTTGTTTGTGACTTTGAACTAAAACAGTGCAGAAATTAATGAACCGATTGGAAACCATCAGTTACCTGAACTATTGAAATGTCGTCCAAAACTATAACAAAATCATATAAATGCGAATTTTGTGAGAAAAGCTTTTCACAAATGAGTAACGTAACTGTTCACATGAGATCTCATACAGGTGAGAAGCCATTTAAATGTGAATTTTGTGAGA
>JAFIDM010013914.1:39594-62742 GCA_023159025.1 Thereuonema tuberculata
AATGTGAATTTTGTGAGAAAAGATTTTCACAAATGGGTAACTTAACTGTTCACACGAGATCTCATACAGGTGAGAAGTTACTTAAATGTGAATTTTGTGAGAAAAGCTTTTTTGTAAAATCAAGTTTAAAAAGGCACCTTAGATCACATACAGGTGAGAAACCATTCAAATGCGACTTCTGTGACAAAAGCTTTTCTGCGAGAGACACTTTAAAAACCCATCTTAGATCCCATACAGGTGAGAAGCCATTTAAATGTGACTTTTGTGGAAAATCGTTTTCTCGAACAAACTATTTAACTGAACATCTTAGATCCCATACAGGTGAGAAACCATTTAAATGTGTAGTTTGTGAGAAAAGCTTTTCACAATCAAGGAATTTAACTTCTCACACGAGATTACATACAGGGGACAAGCCATTTAAATGTGAAGTATGTGATAAAAGATTTTCTCAAAAAAATCATTTAATTGATCACATTCAATCACATACAGGCGAGAAGCCATTCAAATGTGAATTTTGTGAGAAAACCTTTTCTATTAGAGAAACTTTAAAAAGACATGTTATGTCTCATACAGGCGAGAAACCATTTAAATGTCAGGCTTGTGAAAAGACCTATTCGCGATTAAATTCTTTAACTGTTCATAGCAGAACACATACAGGTGAAAAACCGTATCATTGTAAATATTGTTTAAAAAAATTTCATGTTTCAAGTGCATTATCGAGACATTTGAAATCTCATGCATTAAAAAAAAAAAAAAAATAAGACATTTTTCCAGAGAAGCATTGTAGTGTTATAATGTTAGATTATATAAATCTTTGTACGAGGCGCGTTCAAAAAGTAAGGGCCGTTTGCTTATATATAAATATTGGCGCTTCGAAGCACAGTTTTACTACTGCAGCGCCATCTACTGACTCATTGTGAAGCTACAGCATCACTTGTTTTGATTCTGAAGTCGTATTGTTGTCCGTGAATGCAAAGAACAATGGCCACGAAAATCGTTTATCCCGCCAAATGTGAAGTGCATTCTGTGATTCGTTTCTTATGTGCAAAAGGATTGTCGGCTGCTGAAATTCATCGGGAGTTATGCCTGGTTTACGGACCTACAGTTATGAGTGAAGGAAAGGTTAGACAATGGTGTCGCGATTTTAAAAATGGCGAACAAATGTCCATGACGAAGAACGGAGTGGCAGGCCCAGTATCCAGGCCGATGAAATCGTTTCACAAGTGGACGAAACACTGCGATCTGATCGTCGATTCACGATTAGTGGCCTGGCTGACAAATTTCCTCAACTTGGACGCACTACTGTTTACAATATTGTCACAGAAAACCTCGCATACCGCAAATTGTGTGCAAGGTGGGTACCAAAAATGCTCACTGACCACCACAAAGAGCAAAGAATACTAGTGGACGAAAGTTTTTGGCCCGTTATCAACAAGATGGAGATGATTTGTTTTCTCACATTGTTACTGAGGACGAGACGTGGGTATCCTACGCCAACCCAGAAACAAAACTGCAATCGATGCAGTGGCGACACTCATCTTCACCAAAACCGAAAAAGTTTAATCAAACTCAGTACACAAGTCGGAAATTGATGGCTACAGTTTTTTGGGTCAAAGACGGTGTTCTTTTGGTTGATTTCATGGAACATGGGACAACAATTACAGCTGACGTGTACTGCAAAACGCTCAAAAAATTGAGACGTGCAATCCAAAACAAACGCCGCGGGAAACTGTCATCTGGCATAATCCTCCTCCACGATAACGCGCGTCCTCACACTGCTGCCAAAACCAATGAAGAAATTCAAGATTTTCGTTGGGAACTTTTTGACCACCCACCGTACAGTCCCGACCTTGCACCTAGCGACTACTTCCTCTTCTTGCATTTTAAACAGTGGCTCGGCGGACAACGTTTTGAAACCGAAGAGGGACTCAAAAACGCCGTTATCAACTGGTTCAACTCTCAGGCGGCAAGCTTCTATGCAGAGGGGTTAAAGAAGCTGGTGCAGCGGTACGAAAAATGCTTAGAAGTGAACGGCGATTATGTAGAGAAGTAAAGTAAGATTGTACCTAACTAAATATGACAATAAAATTTGTTTCTTATGAGTACATTTTTGTCTGTGACCAAACGGCCCTTACTTTTTGAACGCCCCTCGTATATGTAAAGCAAATTTTTGTTTCTGATTATCATTTATTTTTGGTTTTGACAACTTACTGCACTTGATTATAGACAATGTATAAACAGATGATTTATTGTTATATACTGATGGTTTTGCTAAGTGTTATATACTATGTATCAGATTCTTAAATTTCTTTTTATATAATTAAAAACATAATTTAGTTTATTCTTTTTTTGTTTTAAAACTCAATTCATCAGCAATAGAAATAAAAATAATGCATTTCATTCTTGTCTTTACAATTTGTATGGGGATGGGGTTATAGTAATAAATGTTGTAAAATGCCTGTAAATGTTGAGATTTCTATGAGCTGCTGTACAACAAATGACTTCATATCACAAAGGGGATGATTTGCTGTAGTTCTGATTACCCTTGCTTGAGTCTTGTGCCTCTCTTTGCCACAGAATATTTTTTTCCTTCATTTAACAAAGCTGAACAAAAGAAATATAGAACTATTGTAACTGCTGCTCATTTTAAGAAACCTTTATTTGTTGTACTGTTAAATAGGAATAAAAGAAGAAAAATATTAAGATCAGCTATCGAGGGAAACTACAATAATTTGATTAGCCACCATCTCCTCAACCAAACCAGTTGCATTTTTTCGTCTCCCGAAATGAGTTTTGATTTCATTCCCATTTAATCAATGCGTATCTTATTATACCAGGAGCGAAGGGTCCATGGAAGTGCCTCTTCTCTTTGAATCGTGAATCCTAGTTATCTATATATAGTACAGTAAAAACTCGTTAATACGTATTTCAAGGGGAGAATTTTCAATTACACATTACTGAGAATTACTTACAACTCAGGTTTAACTTTATTTTAAAAAATAAGAACACTGGTAGTTAATGAATGGGTGGTAAATATACCTAGCACCACGACCTAAGGTCTATAACATCTGTGTATTAGATATATATTTTTCAACTTTTTTTTTTTTGTAAATATTGTTGCAGTCAACTTACTGATTTTTTTTGTTTTGTTTGTTTTAATTTATTAAAGAATATATATTTTTAATATGAAACAAGTAAACTGAGATTCGATTGATTTAAAAATCATATTTTTGAAAATACTTCAATTCAATGCTCAAACTTTATTTATTTATTATATTTTTTTGAGAAAATTCAATCAGATAAATCTCTTGTTTTATATTGTTTCATTCATTGTCTCTTATGGTTATTACTAAAAGGGCTCTGACCCCTCACCCTACTATTAATTTCATGTCTTTATTGTCCTCCTTGGTCTCCTTAATGACATCTGTTATTGATTCTTTTCTGTTTGTCTCACTTTCATATTATGGAGATCCTTTTTATTGTCTTTTAACCAAATCAAATCTTGATCTGTTAAGTTTTATTATTTTTTGTAGCTTATTGTGAACTTTTTTCTTAACAAGCCTTTCTTCATCTATCAACCCCTCCCCAGCATTAAATACTGACTTTTAAATAATATTTTAAATACATTTCTGAATTGTATATATCATAAGATGTTTTTTCAACATTGCTCAATCATTAATCCTAAGATATTTACTTCACCATTTTAACACGTTGACTGCTGTCATTGTGAGGGTTGGTGATCCCCAGGTACCATTAGATTATTTTACTATTTTATTATATATGGTAAAATAAGAAGTCCGTATTAAATCCTATTTCAACTTCCCCCTCCCCTAACCCTTTGAAATCAACTCTCACTGCTTCGTATCTTAGGTGGTACCTCTGATCAAATTGCTGCGCTAATTGTCTCCTTGATACAAGATTTTGAGTAGCTTTTTTATGGTTTCATCATTAATACGGTGAGGAAATCAAAATAAAATGTAAATAGAGTAAAATGTGAAGATACGAAAGAAATTGGACCAAACATAAACATTGACATTATTTTTTTTTTTCATATAAATAAATGATAATACAGTCGAATCCGGTTAATCGGACCACATCGGGAGGCGATGATTTTGGTCCTAATAACCGGCTGGTCCGATTACACGAACATGCTCTATGTTACAATTAAGACGGGACGTGCTACAGTATATGTAAAATACAGGGTATTAAAATGTCATTATGACCTTTATTGTGCGGCACACACGTATGGCGAACATACAAACAAGAACTACAGTCGAATTTTGTTCATTGGAAAATAAATTTACAAACAAATTCTTCGAAACGATCACGGTACATGTACAGTACTCAACATGCGAATCACAATAAAAAAATTCTTACCAAATTCCATTCAACGTTTGAAGAACTTATCCAGTGTGACCTGACGCGTTCTCTTGACGTATTGCACTTTAACAAAATCACCACAAACATCTAATGCAGCAATGGGACTGCCTTCACTTCCCTCCTGCATGAAATAGCGGTGCAAAGTTTCAATGCATTTCCTGGCATCCTGTGTTTATGCTTGATTTCATTTCCCCGAAAAGCAGAGACTCAGTGGATCAAAGACCTCGCTGGCGGCTACTGAGCTGTCCGTTTTAGAAAAGAAAGTGGTGGGCGTGTTCACCTCCCACTGGTTCTGGTCTTGTCACTTTTGGACTTCCTGAGCTTTGATAAAAGCATAGGGTAAATTCTCCTGGGGATCCCAGGATCCTCCCAGGTATCCGCTGTACGCAGGCGACTTGTGACTTCTTTTTCTTATTCGCTGTCACATTCTTTGGTCCGTTTAAACGGAAGTTTGGTCCAAATAAGCGAATAATATTAGGCTTATGTACATAGGATTTGTTTCGGTTCTTTAAGATTCGGTCCGAATAAGCGGCTGGTCCGATTACCCGGTGGTCCAATTAACCGGATTCGACTGTAATAAGAATAATAACATAAATGCATTAAACAGGACAGTATAACACCTACATTATAAATATTTATCAACATGCTTACATATATTGTTTTAATTAAGGGCATTACTATAACTAGATACAGGTTACTCTAGAATTTTATAAATCTATAATAATGGAATTTTAAATCAATAGAGATTAGAAATAATATATATATTTCTTAAATTAATTAGATTCTTAATTTCTGTTTCTTTTGCATTACGGAGTTTACATCTTCGAAATATTAATTAAAAACAGGTCTGTGTACTAATAGGAATGGGGATGGTCATACAACATCGTGTTTCTATAAAATCAAAAGGAATTTCAACCTTTCATAGGGAAATCTGATACATTTATAAATCACATGATCTACTGTTTCCTGTTCTCCACTACCACATGCATTATGTAAAAGGATAAATTTAACTAAGCATTAAAATTACCTTGACCTGTGAGCATTTGTCTCATTGCAAAATTGATTACAACTATAAATGATGACAGAACGAGAATTTGGGTAAGACATTTTTTTTTTTATTTTGACCTTTTATTGGACTGCTTCTAAAACTTATTCCATTTATCATTTAGCAACAAGTGAATAGTAGATAAGTTTAACTGGAAATGATTGATCTGTCATTTGGTGTTTGTTTCCTTGGGTTCTTTATATTAGCTTTTTCATTTCCTTCACATCCAGAGTTCCAGAGACACAGTGAAAGTTCATATTGATGTGTGGTCGAAGAATCACAAAGACTGGCTTCAGTCTTGCAGCTTAAGATACACACACACACACACTTTATTTACAGTTTATTTACGGTTTTTATACATTTTTGGTGGATTTCCAAGATCCTGGAAGCTTCCTTTTCGGTTGGTCACTGGCTGCTTGGAGCTTTCTGTTCTGTCCTTCAGTGGGAGAGAGAGAGCTAGTCTCGTAGTTGATTGGCTCCCAGTTCAGCCAATCACAGGGCAGATTAACTGACCAATCTGGGAAGGTTTGTATCAATAACATAACCTTTAAAGATTTCTAGATCTCTTGAACATCTGATAAAATGTTTTTAAGATTTAGGAGAGCTTAAAGGAATGATTTGAATGATAAAAAATATTTACTTCAATACTTTGTTTTGAAGATTAATAATCCATTGCACAGCAAAATTTTCTTCAATAAAATAGAAGCATAATATAAAATTTATATCTTAACTACTGTTACATTTACAATAATATTCATACCAGCTGCAACTCCCAACTTAGATTTAGAACTATCAGTGAAAATATTAAAGTCACCAATGTATGTATTTTGTTTTGTAGCATCAAGAGTAATATTTAGACTTTTCTTTAATGATGGCTGAATATTTAGAAGATAAAGGTTTCTCTTTAGGAATCATATTAATACCAGTCACTCATATTAGATCTTCATTTACGTTATATAGGGTTATTCAAAATGATTGTCGGGGTTGTAAAAATCACCACACATAGTACAAATGCGATACATGAGACAACATCTTGTTTATTGTGTAAGAAAACACAATAAGTTACAGACATGTATTAGAAATTCTGAATATGGGCGCTATGTGTCACTCTCCTGATATCGACACAGTCCAGTGTATCAGTGGTGAGTGTTTCCAATCGCAATAAACACCTTGAGTTCCAAGATGGTCGCAGATAGATTGGGGACAAAGACGTGATCCTTTACGTAGCCCCAGAGAAAAATAATCACAGGTGTTAATTCCGGTGAACAGGGTGGCCAAGATAGGAGATTCTCTTCACCATTGGTCCTACTCCCTATCCAGTGCTTGGTAGGTGCTGGTTTAAAACTGCGCTGACATTAAGATGGAAATGGAGTGGCCACCATCCTGTTGTAGAATGAAATCAGTGTTGTCATCACTCAGCTGAGATAGGAGCCATTCAGTGACCATATCGTGATAAGTCATTCCTGTTACTCTGTTCTATGGCAAAAGAAGGACCATATATACCCTAAATTTGGAAACAGCACAGAACGCATTGACCTTGGGGGATGATAAAATTAAGTAATTTTTATTCTGCCACATGTAAGGAATTCAAAACAAGGTTTCTTTCCTTTCAGTTTTCACACCCTTTATTTTAGTGGAAATATTCCTACAAAAAAAGTGGCAATCGTTAGGGAATCTAGCATAGGTGAATTTCTTGAATTTCCCTTCACAAAACTGAGCTCTGGCAGAGGCATGTCTAAAATATTGATAAAAAAAGTCAGCTAAGTTTTGCAGTTGCCAAATCACCAATCACAGAGTGCTTCAATGATGACGTCAGAGCACAATTTTTGGTCTTTTCAAAGACCTATTTGTTGAAAAATTCTTAAAATTGAGCTGAGTCTTTAAGATGGTAAACTTTTTAACATAGATAAAAGGAAACTGAAGGTCAGATGTGATTTTTATTTAAGAGGATTGTTCCCATTTCATCAGTTTTTGTGGCAAATCTTTAAAGGCTACTGGGTCATTCTATGCCAATTCACCCAGAAAAAATGTAAAAACCCATAGTCTCAGATTTTGATGATTTTTTTTTTTTTTTTATTTTATTCATCAAAATATTACATTACAGTCCTACTAGGTTAATTGACCTGTGTTGTAGGTGCTGTGAGTTAAAATGATATCAAAAACAAAAATGGTCCTATATACATTTAGAGTAAACATAATATTCCATTAATTTTACAAATAAAATAAGAATAATATTAAGCAATATTTCAAAATTTGAAAATAAAAATTATATATAAACTTTTATGATATCTTATAAATGCATAACTTATGAGTACATAATAAATGTAAAGTAAAGTACATAAAGTATACAAAATTAATCCTTTTTTTTTTTTCAAAATTAGTCGACCCAAATAATTTTACCAGATATTATATCTCTATATATTATTTTTTTTAAGATAGATATCTTTTCAATTTTTTTCATATCAATTAAAAATTGGTCGAATAATTTATTAATAAGTCTGTTTTTAATTCGTAATCCGAAGTTATTTCTTGGATTATCAAAGACTTGTTTAGTATATATTATATTACTTCTTGTTGTATGGATATTTTCTTCCTGCATGTTATAACATATTATATAATATTTTTGCATAATTAAATTAAAAATAACTCTTTGTTGAGGAAATAATATTTATTATTTATTAAAATTTGATTTTGTTGTTCAATTTGCAGTTTATTAAAGTTAGGAAAAATGAAATTTATTATTTTTTTCAAGATTCTGTTGATATTTTTCATTTCATTTTTATTTATATAGATCCAATTATCTATACCATAATTTATTATTGAGTCAATATATGATTTGAATAATATAATTTTTGTTTTTTTAGGAAAGATGCCTTTAATATGATAAAACATATATAAAAAGTAATTTAACCTATTTAATATATGAATATAATGAGTATGCCATGTATATTTATTATTTATATATAGACCTAGATATTTATAATTATTTATTATTTCTATACTTTCACAGTTACAGGTGTTCATATCTTCTGGTTGGTTGTGTATGCAGTGGAATTCATGATATTTTATTTTTGGTATAATGTTAATTTTTTTGTTCTTTGAAGTAATTATCATATATCTTGTTTTATTTTTATTAATGGCTAATTTATAGTCATGTGTCCATTTAATTATATTAATAAAGTCATTTTGTATTTGTTCTTGTGCTATTGAAAAGTTTTTATTTGTGTTTATTAATAATAAGTCATCTGCATAAGCAAAGATATTTGAATTTGTTGAATATTTGAAAATTATTTGATACATTTGTTCTTGGTAAGGTTCTTAGTTCAAATTCCAAGTTACAGATTTCTAGGCCTCCTGGGTCCAGAGTAGCATTGCTTCAAAGTTAGCATGTTTTTCTATAAATGTTGTTTCAATCGATACTTTATAGAGACAGGTCCATGTGAGTTTTTTTACTTAATGTTTTATGACTTCTGAAAGAAACTTTTGGGTGTTTCTTATGTAAAATGCCCTGGAGATTTCAAATGTGTCAACGAAATTGTGATAAGCCTCATACTTTTTGAGCTATGACTTGATGATTGCTAAAAAGAATTTCTATAAATGCTATTGACCTTAAAGCATAGTATCTTTAATATCCCAATCTTGTGAACTCCCTCCCTAATATTATAGTATCATGCAGTCTTAATGTATTTTAATTCTCAATATATATATAAGTTTTAATGTTAAAAAGTAAAATTAGCATTAAAAATTCTTTTTGGTCTCAAATAGTAATAATAAGTAATCATGGAAAAGTCTATACGAATCCATGGACATGCCTTAATTAATGAGTCGTATTTTCTTTGATTCCAGTTATTGCTATTGGGACTGGTTCTGATTCAGCCACAGAAATTGCATAGTTTCTATCACTTCCTTGTATCCACTCTGCATCTTCTGCACCAGTGTGGACATCACATAGGATGCACAGCAGTTCGTTGGGTTCAACATGCTGTGCCATGGACTGGTCATTCACAATGTTGCCCACCATGAGATGTTTCACATTTTTCATTGGGTTGTATCTGCTTTAAATATAACTAAACTGAATCAGTTTAGTTACATCCCTTAAAGGTTGGTTTGAGTGCTAATGAATACATAAGCGTGTGGAATAACCATTGAACCGAGAACTTTATTTATTTACAATAGGCGATCCTTACTTGGACAAAATAATATTCAATTTATAATTGAACATTTCAATATGAATCCGCAAATTAAATTATGGAGAAATGTTGCATTTTGATGCACATTCCTCATATTCAAGCATATTTTGTTTGAACTTTTTAAAGTTTAGATAATTGCTTGTGTTTTAATATATTTCTTAATTGGTATTATTGATTTCAAAAAATGCACTGAATTGAAATGTAATTTGATGTCACATATTATCTTGCCCCCATCCCCAATCAAACATGGCCAAACTAAGCAAAAACCCCTTACCCTCGATATGCACACACAGTTTATGGACAACCCCAAGGGAAATATTTTGAATTAAATAGACAGTTCACATGAAGCACTTTGTTTTATTTCTCAAAATGGATTGTGATTGTGCACTGTAACAATCCAAAATGTTATTGAAAAAATACAGGCCTTTTCATTAACTTCATTTCCTTTAATAAAAGTGTTTTACTGAGGTGTTACTTGAAATATTTGGAATAAAACTTAATTTTTTTTGACAATAAAAAAAAATAAAAATACAAAACTACTGTTATTATAAAGCGAGTTCTATAAATTTCAAAATTAATAACTAATAGCTTTTCAGGACAAAATATTAAAGCAATCATTTTTTTTCTCGCTTTCTTTTCAAAATAGTTTCCGTATTTTTGGTTTTGAATCATATAATTGTACAATCATACAATTTACTTCAGTGAAATTTTGTTAGGAAACTGAACCCCTAAAACCGAAAGTGAAAGTATCCGGCCTCAAATGGAAAGTAAAAGTCATTCCCGCCCTTTCTACAATGGTATGATTCAAAACCAAAAATACGGAAATAATTGTATTTTGAAAAGAAAAGCGAGAAAAAAAAATGGGTGCTTTAGATATTTTGTGCTGAATAACTATTAATTATTAATTCTGAAATTTATAGAACTCGCTTTATAATAACAGTAGTTTTGAATTTTTATTTTTTATTTATTGCCAAAAAAAATTAATTTTTATTGAAAATATTTTAAGTAACACCTCAGTAAAACACTTTTATTAAAGGAAATAAAGTTAATGAAAAGGCCTGTATTTTTTCAATAACATTTTGGATTGTTACAGACAGTGCCTCTAGCATCCGCGATTCAAACGGGTGAATTTTCTATTTGAATCGCAGTAGTTTCAAACTATATTCAGTTTGAAAATATGAGTTTTTACCTGGCTATAAGTGAGAGTTACTGCTTACAGAGCTATGACTAAAGCAAGGGATAACTTGAATTTACTAAATAAATATGCAGTAACAAAGTAATAATTTGTTGGATATTTCTTTACGTGATTCGAAAAGAGTACCAACTTTGCGATTTGTTTTCCAAGCTCAGGAGCAAAACACCATCTTGATTTTTTTTTATCAGTTACTGTAGACCTTTTTTAGACTTGGGTTAAAATCTCAAATTTTTAAATGTTGTCCCACATGGCCATTTAATTTTTTTCCTAAATGCTTACATGCTTTCTATTACTACTAAACTATTAGTCCTAGACTAATTTCGTTGAAAGTTTTGGATTTAGCATAAAAAAATACATGGAGAAACCAAATTTGGTTCCATTTGATTGATTAGGAGATGAGATATTCAAGAAAATACGTGAAAAAAGGGGCGTGGCACCAAAAAAAAATTCAAAAATTCATATCTCGGCAAATATTTAACCAAAAAATTCCATATTTTGCAGAATGTGTTATCTTATGATCCTTTACATGCAAATAAAGTTTCATAAAAATCTGTGATGGTGTGGTGAATTCATCAGGTGATCAGGTCATCAGGTGGAATGACCAAAGGGTCAACCTTTTTATAAAAATGGAAAAGGCGCCAGCTATTGACAATGTGTTTAACTGTACACATTTACATTTGTGCGACAGCTGTTGGATTTGTTTATTATTTCTCAAAGATGGTTTTTTTTGTTGCGAATTATTCGCGAGGGTCAACTAGTATCGTTATATTCATCTATTCTAAAGACAAAACTATTTTTCATCTTTGGAATTTCAAAACATCTCAGCCAACACAATCTAGTATCTGTATTGGAATTATAATTCTCTTTAATTTTTTTTATATCTATAAAAATTTTAAAAAATGATGTTATATATAATTTTTTTTTCGACATTCAAGATTCTATACTTATGGTCGACGACAGATTAACTTTGAAGCATTGCCAGAGATAGGAGTGTGTGCGACGGTTTGTCACTACGCATCAGAAAAGAATCCCTAACAAAAATCTTAATTTAAATAAATACTAAGATAATAATAACTTTATTTAGTGAATTTTAATATAAAAGTGATATAATTATAACATTATGTTATATGTGAATTAATATCAGATAGAAATTTACATAATGCTCAGATACGATGTGCAGTAAGCAATTTAACGGATTCAATCATGGCTTCCCCGTAAAAATTGTTTCGTCGTCCCAGTCAAGGAAAAGCTTTGAACAATCAAGCGAAGCAAATCTTATTGAATGTTTATTGCAAACTGCGTACTGATAATCCTTCGCATTCCATTCGTGCCATCGTGGAGCTAACGAGCAGTTTTACTGGAGTAAGTTCCTCCAAAATTTTCGGGATCAGAAAGAAAGCGAAATGCGTTGGTCAGCCATTGTCGCCTGTCCGTTGTCGGCAGTCAAGTCCAGGTCACAGGACTAGAATGCGAAAATATGATAGCTTCGATTTGTCATGTATTCGGAGAAAGGTGTACGAATTTTATGCTCGAAATGAAATCCCAACAGCTTCGAAGGTCCTTCAGGCAGTAAATTCTGATTCAGATCTACCAGATTTTACGCTAAGAACAATGCAGCGTGTGTTTAATAATATCGGCTTCAAATATTGCCGGCGTTATCGAGATTCAGCAGTGATTGATCAAGAAGATATCATTTTGTGGAGACGACGATATTTAAGGGCAATCAAGCAGCACAGAGAAGAAGGCAGGTGTATTATTTACATTGATGAAACTTGGATTAATGCAGGCCATTCAAAAAATAGGTTATGGCATGATACTACAATCACAAGTAGCCATCAAGCCTTTGCAAGGAATTTGACAACAGGAGTGAAGGCTCCATCGGGAAAAGGAGGCAGATTAATAATAACCCATGCAGGAAATGAAAATGGTTTTGTTGAAGGTGCCCTTGATATATTCAGAGCAAAGAAAGATACAGGCGATTATCACGACGAGATGAATGGTAATCATTTTGAAAATTGGTTTAAATGTCAGCTTCTTCCAAATATTCCTCACAACAGTGTCATTATTATGGATAATGCGCCTTACCATTCAGTTAAACTGAAGAAAATTCCGACCACTTCATGGAAAAAATCTGATATTCAGTCATGGCTTAGTTCGAAAGGACTGCAGTGGAGCGCCGAGAATGTAAAGGCAGAGTTACTGCAGACTGTAAATTCAGTTAAACATCAATTTGATGGATACAGGATAGATTCCTTAGCATCCATTGAAGGTCACACAATATTAAGACTACCTCCTTACCATTGCGAACTTAACCCTATCGAGCAGGTGTGGAGTCAGTTGAAAGGATATGTAGCAGCTGAAAATCGCACTTTCAAGTTGAGCGATGTCGAAACACTTGCCCACACAGCTGTCACAAAAATTTCAGTGCAACATTGGACAAATTATGTGGCACACATTAAGAAAGTGGAAGAAAAATTATGGAATATTGATGGTCTCGTCGATAAAGCTGTTGAAAAGGTCATCATACACTTGAATAATAACTCAAGGACTTCTGATTCTGATGAAGAACTGAGCGGGGAAGAGTAATAAGATGATTTTTTTTTTAAAAAACAGTCCTTGTCAGGGCTAACAAATAATAAGAAAGAGGAATCAATTCGTTTTTCAAAAATTACTTTGTATAATAAAAAACATTTAAAGCTAATAATTAAAAAATTCAAATAAAATGAAAAATAATATTTTTTTTTAAAGAGACCAACTCTAAGGCAATTAAAAAATCAATATTTAAAACACTATTATTTAATTTCTATAAAGTTCATTCTCTGCAATTCATTAATGATAACTTTATAATAACAATGATCATAATTAAAGTAAATTAATAAGAACTTATTTAACTGTAAAATTGATATATTTACTGAACATGAATTAGAATATCAACTTTTATTAAATATTTTCAATAATATTATGCAGTATTTAGCATGGAAATTAACAAATAGTATAGATCCTAAATATTTAAAAAATAAACCACTTGCTCCCTTGCAATTAACGGATTTAATCTAAGCTGTTAGCTTCCCCCATATGAAGTTTAAATCAGCCCACCGCGTAGGAATACTTTTTGCCCTTCTGTGATGCGGCGCTAACACTTGTAATGCTTGGAAGTTAGTGTGTCGCGGACTGTAGCTGTCATTTTTAATTTGCTTTCTGTAGTTTGACCTTTGTAATTTTTGGAAATATTATTAAAAAATTTGGTAATATTTTAGGAAATGTCAACTGTGGAATTAGGGCTAATTGAATTGTTTTTGGACGAAAACGATTCGTTAATACATCTTAGGAATAAAAGTGATGGAAAACCTCGGGTTTGTTTGGTACTTTTTAAGAAAATTTGAATTTAAAGCGGGACTCTTTTGCGGAAGCACACGTATAAGACAATGAACATGGCGGTCGAATTTTTTTCTAAAAGGGCGCTATAGGCATTGGGAAAATTTTGCTGAAAGGCGCTACAAGCTTTTGCCTTGAAAATGTGCACATCCGCCGCCTGTGAAAGAGTTCCAAGAAAATCTCGAATTTCCTTAAAAATTACCAAAAAAAAAACCGGGGTTTTCCATCAGATTTATTCCTAATATGCATTAACGAATTGTTTCCTTCCAAAAAACTTGAAATTTACTCTAATTCCACAGGTGACATTTTGTACAAAACTACCAAAAAGTTTATTATGCTTTTACTGTTTAGATCATTATTGCAAGAGTTAACATGAAATTTCAAATGAAAGTTTGTTTTTTGTTTTCTTTTCCATTTATCAGTGGATATATTTTGCGAATCTTTTGGAATTAAATTGATTATTAATAAATAAATTATACAGGGTGATTCACTCAGGACTGAACATTTACTTTTGTAATTAATTAATGTATGCAAAGTCCCATTTGAAGAATATTTTTATTTGTACCTTGGTCCATGACACATAGGAATGTTTCAGAGAAGATGCTGGAAGTGCCAATGTCCAGACACATACTTACCAGAAGTTCCATATTGCTGAATGTGTGATATCGTATATTGACGTCGGTTATAGAAATTTCATGTCTAATGTTGTTTTTAATTCCTCAGTTAACCTTGGCTTGTTGGTATACACCTTGCCTTTTAATTGTCCCCAGAGAAAGAAATCTGAGGTGCCCAGGTGAGGAGACTTGTATGTATGTATGTATGTATGTATTGAATGTGGGTGGCAGAGAAGCCAAGCACTGCGACCGGAGGTCTATTGTACTAACCCACGGAAAGAAGGACAGATGGAGAGAAAGACTGAGAAATTATGGTGGGAGAAGTGCAGGGGAAACGGGAGAACCCCGAGAAAACCTGCCCAGCGCGGATCGTCCACCATCACGAAACCCACATGAGAACCGAACCCCGGTACTCAGAGGTGAGAGGCTGATGTCATAGCGACAACGCCAACCGCGCGGCCAGGTGAGGAGACTTAGGAGGCCACAGGTTTTGGGAGATAATCCTGTCCTGGAAAAAGCTGTGAATTTCTGCCATGCCCTTATTGGAGGTGTGGCAAGTTGCACCGTTCTGTTGGAATTAACTAGTAACCATCTGCAAGTTTCTGATCATCCTGCTGGTTCAGAAACTTAGTAAAGATTTCCAAGTATCAGTCTGTAGTCACAGTGTCTTCAAGAAAAGATTAACCCAATGATATGGTGACTGAACACCACAAACCAGAAACCAATTTTCATTGGATGCAATGGCTCTTTATGGATGGCATGGGAATTATCACTGGCCCACACCCTTGGATTTTACATAGACTGTTAAATGAAACCATGCTTCTTCAGTAAACCATCTTCATGTTCAGCAGGGTGGAGGTTTCGATGAAAAGTTGGGCAAACCATTGACAATATGACATCGCTTTGCAAAATCAAGAGACTGTAACTGGTGCACAACCTTCAAACGATACAGCTTAATCTTGTCTTGTTTGACTGCTCTTTGACATTCACAACTTTTCAGGACAGGATTATCTCCAAAGACCGCAGTTCCGTATTAAGGCATTTAAGACATTTTAAGACATTTCTTTTAAAGACAGGGGGCGTCCATAACATCATGGAATGCATGCACCCCAACATTAATTTCAAATTGGAAAAAGAGGTTAATTCTTCCATCCCTTTTCTAGACGTGCACTCACAAGTATGTGCACTGGCCTAAAACAGCCGTCTACCGGAAACCAACCAATACTGGCTTATCTCTCAGCTTCAATTCGGCATGCCCCCGTGCCTGTAAAAGAAATGTCATAAATATGGCAGTTCAAAGAGCATTCCATCTCTTCAGTTCGGAGGAGATTTTCTCCAAAGAGCTCAACCATATCTTCAAAATCTTTGTTTCCAATGACTTTCCCATACCCTTCATTTCACAGAATATAGCTCTATCTCTCCACAATATTTATAACCCATTACGTAAAGATTCCCAAAATAAAAAATCCGGCAAAACTCCGAACGGCGGTCCCAAATTATGATGACGGTCCCAAATTATGAAAACCTCCGAACGCGGTCCCAACGTTATTATTAATGAAACATTGTATCAAGTGTAATGACATCGTTATTGTTGTTATTATAATGAAACATTGTGTAATGTTGCTTAAAAATCACTTTAAAAGTGCCATGGCTGGTAGACCGCAAGCACCAAGAGTAATAACGCTTTAGTCGTAAGTCACACATATTCGGACAATACATATTTTTTTTGTAAATATGTTGAGCAAAAACTATACGATTTGATGTGTAATAACTCTGGCTTTGTGTTATCCTTCACAGTCATACTGTTATCTGTCATTAAAAAGGTTTATATAATTTGGGACCGCCGTTCGGAGGTTTTCATAATTTGGGACCGCCGTTCGGAGTTTTGCCAAAAATCCTATGCTTCCATATCCTACCACCCTTTAATTTTCCCAGCCCTGAAACGTGCAGGTAAATTTCTTATTAGCAACCATCAATGCACACTATAAAATGTGAAAAAACATTTAAAAAGCTTGATCATAAGACGTTTCGAGGCTCATTTGCTTTTCGAGAACCTTCCACCCAGTAGCGTACCAAGGGGGGGGGGCGGTCCGCCCCGGGCCCCCACCTTGGAGAAGGCCCCCATCCAGACAAGAGCACCTTTTTTTTTTTTTTTTTGGTTGTAAAAGTCAGACTAGGGGGCCCCCATCCACAACTCCCGCCCCGGGCCCTCAAAGGTGTTGGTACGCCACTGCTTCCACCCACCTTGGAATTGTCAAAGACTTTCACGAATCCACGGTGGATGAAAGGTGCTCCGGATGAATTTTAATTGAGAAAGAGAACTAGCTCCAAATGAGCCTCAAAACGTCTTGTCATTAAGATTTTTAAATAATTTTTAATATTTTACAGTGTGCATTGATGGTTGCTAATAATAAACATATCTCTTAACACTTTCGGGTCGTACCCTTTGCTCGCCTGGCTTTCCCCACGGGTCGTGCTATTTTCGAACATTTTCAAAGTGAATGCATTACGGACACAAGCATACTTGTATAATTACTTTAGATCAGTGTTAAAGAGCTAATGTTTGTCTTCAAAATGATATATTAGATTTAATTGTAAATATCATAAGAAACAAGAAATTTAGGTACAAAAGAGAGTAAAAATTGAGACAAAAAAAAAGTTTTACACGATATCTCTAATAGATAAAAATTTCAAAATATGACAAATCAGAGAAAAATAATATTAAACAATATAAAATTATATTTTATATTGTTATAATTATATTATAAAGAATATAAAAACGTAATCATTTGAAAATGCTTTGAAAACACTATACAGAGACTTCCAAAACAAGTGCCGACATCGGTACACTTCTGGGTCATTCCATATCAAATCATCCAGAAATTTTAGGAAATGTCACCCACCCTCACAGAAAACTTTGAAATTTTGTATAATTGAAGTTTACCTAGATATATGAACATTTCCAAAATTTAAATGTTGCAGGTTAAGTAATTTTTCAGTAATGGTCTCAAGAAGTTATATGGATCCAGGAACTCAGGTGTTCCATGGACGAGCTCCTTGATAATTTAAAAATGCAATAGTTCCTACAGTTTTTGCAGTAGAACCTTGATTTTTTTTTTAAATTAAAGAGGAATGTTCATATTTTTATGTTCATGCTTCTTTTATTGAGTAATCATAAGTGTTTTTTTAGAAAAAAAATGTAAATATTTTTTTTCAAATAAATTCGATACCTGGGCATTGTATTTTTTTTAAGGTATTGCTCCATCATAGATTCCTTTGAAAATTTTACAATATTATTATAAATCCTTCTTTATGTCACACAAAAAAAATCAGTTTGTAGAAATGATGGGAAGTGTAGAAAAAACGCTATATTAAAAAAAAAATTAAATTGATAATTTCTGACTATCATGTCACCTGTAAAATGAGCACCATAAAAAATACATATGAACAGAAGCGTCTTGTTTTAAGTAATTTAGCTGAAATGTATTCTCTCTATAAAAAGAAGTATCCTGAAGACAAAGTAGGATTCTCAAAATTTGAATCTCTTCGACCAAAACAGTGTATACTCGTAGGATCATCAGGAACACCAACCGTATGTGTCACCACTTACAGTCAAAATGTTAATTGCTTCTAAATTCTATTTCTATTAAAGTAACATACCATGATCTAATGAAAACAGTAACATGATATAAATAACCGAGCCTGTATGCTCCTTCTATGCAAAAAAATGCCCCCCCCCCCCTTCCCAGTTCTTTACTTCAAACACACTTAAAAAATGAAATAGAAGACTATGATCCTGATGTGATGGTTCAGTACAGTCAATGGGTATCAACTGATAGAATGACTTTAAATGTTCAAGTCACCACTCTATCAGAATTCTGCGACACACTAATTAAGAAAATTGAAACACTTACTCCACACTCTTTTATTGCTCAATCACAGTCTGATTATCTGAAAATGAAGAAAGAAACACTTGATGAAGGATCAGTGTTAATTTTAATGGATTTCAGTGAAAATCTCCATTTTGTTGTACAGATGAAGTACAGAGGTACCATTGGAACAATGGTAGCTGCACTCTTCACACTGTTGTTATATATTACAAAAAAGATCAACAGTTGCAAGCCAAAAATTTTTTGTATCATTTCTGATGATCTAGAACATGATGTGGCCTTGTGTATCAGACTCAGAAGACTGTATTGAATTTTTTGAAGTTTGAATTTCCTGAAATTCCACTTGCTTATGCTGAATATTTCTCTGACGGATGTGCTGCACAATATAAAAATTGTAAGAATTTCAGAAATATCTGCTATCATGAACACGATTTCAATATAAAGTGCAGCTGGTCTTTTTTTTGCAACCAGCCATGGCAAATCTCCCTGCGATGGTATTGGTGGCACTGTCAAAAGACTTGTCACAAAATCAAGTTTGGAAAGACTATATAAAGATCAAATACTTACTGCATCGCAGGTATTTGAATTCTGTCGGGAAAACCTACAAGGCATTTCAGTTCTCTGTTTCAAAAGATGAAATGGTTCAAGTCAGAAATTTTCTTTCCCACGCTTTGAAAGTGCAAAAACTGTTCCTGGAACACGATCTATGCATCACATTATACCACTATCACCAACCAAGATTGGAGCAAAAAGGCTAAGCTATGATACTGATTTTAGTATCATTCATGATTTCTCTGCACTTCCGCTACTGATGCCATTATGCTCTGTGCAGCCCAACTGCTATGTTGCATTTGTATATGACTCTTCTTGGTATCTGGGGATTGTTGAGAAAGTGAATGGTGTAGAAGGAGATGTTACAGTAAGGTTCATGCATCCTCATGGACCATCCCCGTCCTTCTATTGGCCTGATAATGATGTTTGTGATGTCCCATTCTCACATATTGTATTTGAAGTTGAAATCACCACAGCAACAGGCCATACTTATTCTCTAAACAAAAAGTCTTCTAGATTGGTGGAAGAAAAGTGGTCCTCATACAAAAAAATATTAAATGTGAAGCATTAAAGCATCTTGTCATATATACAGGGTGGTGCAAAAGTCTGGACCCATAAGCAATTTATTATATAACAATTGATAGTTTACATATAATAATTGATTTACAAAATTGTACTTATGAAAATGTAACTATAAAAAAATATACAGTTTACAATAAGTGTTCGAACTGCTTTCCACCTTCTGCCAAACATTTTCTTACTCGGGAGACACATGATCTTTGCACATTGCTGAAGATAGAGTTATTCCCTCTTCAGGTTTCAATTATTGTGTGATGTTATCTTTTAGTGCTTGTAATGTTCTTGGTCTGTTAGCATAAACCACTGATTTAAGATGGCCCCATAGGAAAAAATCAGAGGACTCAAATCCGGCGATCTTGGCGGCCATTCAACCGGTCCTCGACGTCCAATCCATTTCCTTGGAAATGTATTGTCCAAAAACTGCGCACATTCTTCGTAAAATGTGGCGGAGTCCCATCATGTTGAAACCACTTATCTCTCCGCATTGCTAATGGTACGTCATCTAGGCGAGGTATAAGGAATGTTTCCAATAAATGATGATATGACTCACCCGTTATCATGTTTGGGAAGATATGATTCTCAGATTAGATATGATATCAAAATTATGTTAAAAATAGGAAATCATTTGTTATACATTGTTTATAAGTAAATCAATTGTTATATGTAAACTATAAATTGTTGTATAAGAAATTGCTTATGGGTCCAGACTTTTGCACCACCCTGTATATTTCCAAATGAACTTGAATGCAGATACATATCTTATATAATGTACGAGTATATTTTATAGTTTGTAGTTTTGTTTTATATTGCAATTTTTTTTACATTTGTATATTTTTATGCTCACTTATGTTGTTAATGTTTCTTGAGTAGTTAACAGTATTTCTATTATTGTGATATTTTGGGAATGTTAATGGCTGAATGAAAATGTTTTCAAAATTCAAGATGAATTTTTTTTTGGTGAGTATCATTCATTTCTCAAAATTGATTTTTTTTTGTGAAGCAAATTTACTATTTGCAGATCAGTTTCTAATTTTTTTCAATGATTTTCAGAGGGGAGGGCAAGTGACCAAATTTTTTTTTTTAATTTTACAAAAAAAATTAATCAACAAAATTTTATTTGGCCAATTCTTTCACAATTTTTTTTTTTTGAGAGTACCATTCATTTCTCAAAACTGATTTTTTTTGTGAGGAAACTTTACTATTTGTAAATCACTTTGTAATTTTTTCAATGATTTTCAGATGGGGGCAAGTGTCCAAATTTTTTTTTAGAAATTTAACCAAAAAAAAAAATTAATCTACAAAATTTTATATGGCCAATTCTTTCACGATTTTTTTTTGGTAAGAACAATTCATTTCTCAAAACTGATTTTTTTTGTGATGAAACTTTACTATTTGTAAATCACTTTCTAATTTTTTCAAGGATTTTCAGATGGGGGCAAGTATCCAAATTTTTTTTTAGAAATTTAACCAAAAAAACATTAAACTACAAAATTTTTTTTGGCCAATTCTTTCACGATTTTTTTTTGGTAAGAACAATTCATTTCTACAAAATGATTTTTTTTGTGACAAAACTTTACTATTTGTAAATCACTTCCTAATTTTTTCAAGGATTTTCAGAGTAGAGCAAGTGTCCAAATTTTTTTTTTAAATTAACCAAAAAAAAAAACCAAAAAAAATTATAAAACAATTAAAAAAAAAATTTATACGGCCAATTCTTTTATGTTTTCATAAACTACATGTCACAATGCATATTCAATGAAAAAATTGTCATCCTTCTTGTTTCCATTTAAAAACTGCAGCCAATTTTCAAATTTTCACAATTCGCTTTGAAGTACCAAATTGCATCAAACTTTCTGCTATTATTACCAACAGAATGTATATAAAGCAATAAAAATTGGCAAAAGTTCATGAAATTAAGTATAATAGCAGTACACAAAATCTCAGTTCTCAACTAGGTAGTGGGTGACATGGCCTGGATGACTTGACATGGAATAACCCTTCTGTTACTTCCGGCGAGAAATTATCGACTGTTAACTCCACCTATTGGTGTATTTTTGAACTACAATAAAATACAAACCACTCGAAAAAACGGCGGCCAAAGTGAAGCAAAACAATGGGAAATTCGCGCTCGGCAAATTGCCGAGCAGCGTGAATGTGTTAAAAATGAATGAAATCAAATAATTAAAACCAAGAAACTGAAACAGCGTAGACTCAAAATAAAAAAAGCTGTAAATAATTAATTATTTAAGTTTATGTATCTTTATTTCTTTCTCCTGTTATTTTTTATTAATCTTTTTTTTTATTTTTATATTTATTTATTTTTGTATTGCATTGCCATATCCTTCATCCCAATAATTCAAATGTTTTGTGACTTTCTGTTCATGAAGCGTTGCAATTATTAATGCAAAGACCACGTGGAGCGCTGCAGTCGAAACACTCATTATATATTTCTCTTTGTATACGAAGGGGTATTTGGTGTTGACAGAAACGGATTAACGATATTAAGATTTTAAACGCAATCAACATTTATTTATATTTTGATTAATATTGAAGAATCTGGAGGTTTGAAGGTGCATTTCAAAGGTTCCATAAAAGTGCGGAAGACGGATTTCAGGTTTTTTGTTTTGGAATCGCTTCCACCTCCGACTTTTGTCTATGGGAAATAAATGTTCTTCAAAGACTTCAATGTGCTTTTCTTTAACACTTATATATTTATGTTTCTCTAGTTTAATTTGACCGTTTTAACTTAAAATAGAACTCTTTATTATAACGAAGATATTACTTCCTTCTGATGCAACATCGTAACTATATAGTTCTGAATTGCTTACTTAGTTTTGTTTTGTATTGTCTTGAATGAAGCCTTCTTCAATTCTTAAAGTTTATCAGATCTTATTTAGACTCACAGTTGTTTATGACTTTAAAGTAAGACAGTAAGGAAATTATTGAAATGTCGTCCAAAACAGTTGCAAAATCATATATATGCGAATTTTGTGAAAAAAGTTTTTCATATAAAAGCCACTTAACTGTTCATATTCGATCACATACAGGTGAGAAGCCATTCAAATGTGAATTTTGTGGGAAATGTTTTTCTATCAGAAGCCATTTAACTGAACATATTAGATCACATACAGGTGAGAAGCCATTCAAATGTGAATTTTGTGAGAAAAGCTTTTCTCACTCGGGCAATTTATTTTCTCACCTTAAAATACATACTATTGAGAAACCATTCAAATGTGAATTTTGTGAAAATAGCTTTTCTCATCGAAGCAATTTAACTGATCACATTAGATCACATACAGGTGAGAAGCCATTCAAATGTGAATTTTGT